>CM061918.1:4030224-4197718 GCA_031002005.1 Vandiemenella viatica | reverse complement strand
AAAACCAAAATCTGGATGGACGGACAGGGATGTGAACCAGTGTCCTCTTGAATGCGAGGCCAGAGCATTATCACCCCCCATACTCAGTATAAATCAAGTTAATTATGATGTGATACAGATATACATCATCTGCAATGCAAACAATAGATCAAGCCACTAAATACACTTCAGCATTGGTGGATCTGAGGTCACAATCATTACAATTAGTAGACATTAAAAGCTGTGACAGAAATACTGGTTATTCGATCCAGTTTGAAGGAGCTAAATGAACTATTATTTCAGTTCATGAGAAAATTTCTCAGTCTTTACACCATTAGGGTATGGAACAAAGAGACTATAGCATTATGTACACTACTGTTGGTGAAAATTGCAAAACCCGGAAGGTATGGTCTGAATCACTCCAAAATTGGAGGATATGTTGAACAATAATAAGTGATTAAAATTGTAGAGAGATGACATACATGTATCCCTAGCAGTGCCCTCTGTTTTTGTGACCTGACAGATTACACCACGCTCAGTCAGTGCAGAGTGTAAACGTGCAAGAAGTGCCAGTGTGACACAAAGGGCAATGTCAGCATGTGAATGAGTTCAAACATGGCAGAGTGATTGGTCTCTAGGAAATGGGTTTGTTGTGCTGTGACATTGCAGCTGTTACGTGGCTTGCTGCTATGACAGTGAAGCATGTGTGACACCAGTGGATTGAAGAGTGTCGTGAACACTGACGAGTGGGTGATGCGCCACACATGTGACCACAACGCAGGATCACCTACATCTCGTCTCACGGCACAACTGACAGAGCAGCTTCATCCACAGCATCAGCTTGATGTCGGAGAGGGCAAAGGGTGTGGACATGGGTGTCAATGGTTTGATGCTGTCTGCTTATGGATGGACTAGGTGCATTATTGCCACAGCATCAGCTTCCATTCACCAGGAACCACCAATATCTGAGACTGCAGTAGCTACAGAACAGTGTCACTGAAGTGCTGAGTGGGAAAATGTAGTGTTTTCAGACAAGTCCCACTTCAACTAGTCCTACAATGATGGGTATATACAAGTCAGACACTACCATGGTGAATGCAATTGACACACTCAATTGTTGAGCAGCATAGTTGCAAAACGCATATTGTGATGGTTTGGGGTACTGTTGGCTATAACAAGTGATCTCACTATGAACTGAGGGCAATCTGAACAGCAACCACTACAACACGGAGGTTTTAGAGCTCAAACCACTGCCCCTCTTGCAGGAAGTTCCACCTTCTACATTTCAGCAGGACAATGCTCAGTCACATATGATGAGGAGCATGCAAGTCATCCTTGAAGAATGATGCCTACTGCTGCTTGCTTGGACCCTATGTTGGCCTTACAAGTCTCCCATCGAACATGCCTAAGATATGTTAATGTTATCTCGGTTGTCCGGGCAGTGTTGCCACCTTATAAAAACAAAAGTTGCTACACGTGGACTCAAAACTCACTAGATTGGGGAATATTTAGAACTAAAAGAGTCACTAGAAATCACTAAATAAGATAAAGGAAAATGGTAAGGTAAGAAAAATATTTTAATAATTATTATTTTCATTAAATTAGAAATAACATTGTAATAAAAATCAACATCCAGTTTCTTCAATCGGTATTTCTTCTTCGTCATCTTTGTCATCATTGGAGTTGAAGCACTTGCAGATGTGGCAGGATGAGATGAATTGTCAGTCTTAGATTTGATAGAGCAATCACATCAGCAGGAAGCTCATAACTGCAGGAGTTTTTTTCACAATTTTTAACTGATTCCTTATAAAAAGGAATGGTATCAAGAATATTTACATCTATCCTATTTCTCAAATTATTTTAAAAAATGTTCATTGAACCGAAACTTCTTTCTACTGTGGCATTCCAGTGATAGGATATGCCTAAATCAGATAACTCTAGAAAACTATTTATTCCAGCACCATTCTTGTGTTGGGTAAACCATATTCCGTTTTCAATATATTGTGTACGCCATTATTTATCTGAGTCATGACGGAGGCATTACCTTCCCCAATTCCAATCAAGTTTTTCGAAACTCTTGAAGATTGAATATCACTACACATCACCAAATATTTTTTTTAGTGATAACATATTTAAGAATATCACTTTCGAGCTTCAAAATTCACTAAATCTAGCGACAACATCTCTAAAGTGGCAACATTGTGTCTGGGTGGAACCTCATCAATTTATCGAAACCTAACATTTCAACCATCATTTTGTGGTTTTCTTCAGAGAACTAGTCCCCTGAAGAAAGCCACAAAATGATGGCTGAAATGCTAGGTTTTGATAAATTGACACGGTTCCACCTGGACAACCAAGATAACATTGACAACAATTGCGGAAGTCTGCGCACCCACTTGATGTATGAAATGTCATTGGAAATGTGTTCATTTTGGTTCTCCTCTAACAACTACCAATGCTTTGTTTACACTCTTAAAGTGTTTTCCAACAGTATACCAAGGTTCTCTTTGATTCCATGCCCTGAAGTCTAGAGGTTCCTCTTCAGAACATGGTGGCAACACACCGTACTGAATTCTCATGACCAGAGTGCACATACAGTTCTGTAATTCTAATCATTTATGTATTGTCATGTTCCCAATCTGTCTAAGGCGTTTGACAGAGTAAGCCATAAAATGGTAGTAAATAAGGTAAAAACCATTGGAGTGGATAAGAAAGTCATTTGCTGGGTAGAAGAATTTTTAAAAGGTAGAAAACAGAAAGTTAGGGTAGGAAATGTAGTATCAAAAGAAGTGGAAGTAAAAATGGGTGTGCCACAGGGTAGCATATTGGGACCATTGCTATTCATTATTCTAATGAATAATTGTGTTGATTGTTTACTATCTGAAATTAGATTGTTTGCAGATGACATAATGCTGTATAAAAGAATCAAAACGATAGAGGATTGTAAACAGTTGCAGGGTGATCTGGACAGGATATCTAATTGGGTTGGTAAACATGGAATGAAGATAAATGTAAAGAAGAGTCAGCTTATTAGATACACAAATAAAAAACAAAAGGTTAATTATGAATATAAAGTGGGGAAAGAATTGCTTGCTGAAGACTTGAAATGTAAATATCTTGGAATTACTTTTGATAACAAACTTAACTGGGCAGGACACATAGGACAGGTGGTAGGAAAAGGTTTCAAAGTTCTGCACTTGTTGGAGAGAGTGATGAGGGGATGTACGAGAGAAGTCAAGGAATTGGGTTACAAAACTTTGGTCAGACCATTGCTCGAATATAGTGTAATATGGGACCCTCATTTTACGTATCAAATACAGGAGTTGGAGAGGGTGCAAAAAAGGGCTGCTAGATTTATTTCTGGGAATTATTGCAGAATGCAATCAGTGATGGATATGATAAAGAAGCTGGAATGGGATTCATTGCAAGACAGGAGGAGGATGAGGAGGGTCATGGGAGAGTACAGGGAATATACTGGCAATGAGGCATGGAAAGATATTGCAATAGGTATGAAAAGTAGTGCATGGAAGGGAAAAGATGACCATGACCACAAGCTGGCACTCGATTTTAGGCACAAGGGTGTGGGAAGATTCTCTTTTTTAGGTAAGGGTGTCAGGGATTGGAATGAGTTACCAAGAGAAATGATGAATAATTTACCGAAAACTTTGAGAGAATTTAAAGATAAAATTTGTAGAGGGCAAATGTAGCGTAGGTGCAGGATAGGGGGAAGATGGGTGTATAGGGAAATTGCCACCGGAGCCTGTGCTCCATTGCAATTAAAAATTAAAAAATTAATGTTAAATAATTTTCATTGTAATCACATGTCTCTTCCTTGGTATTGTTATTATCAGATATAGTAGTGTATATAAATGTCAGGTTAAAGTTTAAGTGCTTTCCCCATATTAAAATTTGTATCACAAACATGGAGCATGATGTACAAGGCTTGGAGCAAGGTGCAAGCTGGAGAAATGAAATTACTAAGAAATTTATAACCACTAAGAGTGTAATATCAAGAGTATGATATGAATCAGACTTCCAGGACAGATGGAAGACTAGCAGGAAGTAGAAAAATGACTTTGATGAAGACTACTTGCAAGATAGAGAGACGGTATTAGAAAACTGATGTGGCAATGGGGAGGAGATAATGAAGTGTAGATGTACAAATGAAGCTGAAGAGACTTAGTCAGTACCCATACCCACTGAACTGGATTGGGACCTTTCAAGTATATATATATTAATGTACATACCTCTACCTTCGGTCGAAGTGCTTCAGCTCTGAGAAGTCCCAAACCCCTCTTGATGACGTAATCACCTGTCTCAAATCCAGCCCTAATAAAGTCTACTGCAGCAACGGCCGTCTCGTACGAATCCTCGTCATACAGCATGTCTTCATTGCTCTCTGTATCATAATCCTTGTACACTAGATCGTACATATCTCTTGCCTTTTCACTATTCAGTCCTATGCGAGGCTCTGCTGCGAGGTGCAGTGCTGTCATGCCATCTGATGCCTTTGCTGTAACATCTGCACCAGCTGTCAAAAAGTACTGCACTAACTGCGGGGAAAATAAACATACAGATAATCACTTTACTTTCTGCTCTGAAAAGAATAATTATTATATCAATATAATGTCATTTGACCAAATTCTGTAAACTGAATGTGGCAGTGAAACAGCAGTTAGCAAAAATGTAAATATGGATTGAGGAAGCAATTAGCACATACTGCAACTGATGACAGTGAATTATTCAGGTATGAAACATGCAGTGGCAGAAAATTTGTGGATTGGAGGATTGCATACATTTATTTTAAATAAAAAATCTATTGTATTAAACTTTCCTTTTATTCTTTACTAACTGACTCTGCTCTCCTCCTTTCATTTTAGCAGAAGGCAATGACAAGCAAGATAAAAAATTACATAAAGACTTTTTTGTTTTATTCTTTGAAATCCAACAGTTCTCCGTTAGGTGTCAAGTTGTGTATTTATCCATTGTACGTTGTATGAGTGAGTGCCTTCTTCATATTTGGTAACTGCTGAACTTAGCACAAACTTTAATTTAATTAGGTTAGAGCACATGTTCTGCTGGCAATATCTCTACACACCCATTCCTCCCAATTCTTGTATCTGCCAATTTTTGCGTTAAACAAATTTAAACTTCAAATTCTTTTAACGTTTTTGGCAAGTTTACATATGAAAGAGAAATTTCCCACACCCTTATGCATGGGAAAATTCTCTTTCATAGGTAAGGGGGTCGGGGATTGGAATAAATTACCAACAAAATGATTATGAAACTAAGGAAAAAGGAAGTGTCTTCTAGGCGATATAAATAATAAAGGAAAGGAAAATTAACCCATCACATACCAAAGTTGATGGCTGTGATGAGAGAAAACACATAAGGCAGACACACAAATACAATATTTCACCCGTCTCTAAAGACCTCGCTGTTAGGAGACATTAAGCAGTTAAAAAACAAAAAACAAAAAAAACAAAACAATATTTCAGTATTAATCTTCTTCATGGAATATAGGTTCTGGATTTGTGTGCACACACAACTTCACCCCATGACATTGGTATGCAACAAAATGACTAATAATTTACCAAAAATGCTGAAAGTAAGCAGGTGCAGGAAGAATTTCTTTTACTTTGTTTGGTTACCGTGAGTTCTTTGTTTACCTAACTTAATATATTTAAATCTGAGCAACAAGAACTATGGATTTTGTCTTAGAAAGCATTAAATATATTTCAAATAGTTTTGAAAACTATACACCTGATGTTATCATCTTCATATTTTTCAGTTACTTAATTTCATCAGAGTTTTGGGTGATGGACAATATGTGAGTGTAATCTTTTAATTAGTTATAATGTGTACTTCTATTTAAAGCAGGTCCACTGATTATCATTTAACATACAGATTTCTACTCATGATCTACAAGGAGACTGAATTGTCTTATTTGTTAATCTGCATAAATACTTCATTATAAGTGACTAAATTTCTGGCTTTGAATGTGAGTATTTAATAGACATTTAATGGACTACATCACAGGATTTTGTAACAGTAAACTTCAAAAAAATTCTACAGCTTAACAAAGTGCAAAAGTATATCCCAGGTCCACATTCTTGCTGTAGTTCCAAGATAATGCATAGCAAAAGTTAATAGGAAGAGATAAATGAAATTTTCTGATGCATTAGATGCATAACATAATGGCTAAGATAAGGGATCCCAAAAAAAAAAAAAAAAAAAAAAAAATCAGGGTTTACTGATATCTGGTTTAGCTATAGCAATACAATCCATTTGGTAAAATGCAAAAATTAAATAATAACTTATCAATAAACATATTTGCCAGTAGCATGACTGCCAATACAGGTTTGGATAGAAAGTAGTTGAAATTTTATGGGATAAAATAACCTTGTACTGTCTTACATGGATAATGCAAGGATAACTAGAAAAATCATACAAGGCAAATGTGCAATCATAGGATCAGAAGATGACCATAGAAGATATATAGGGATAGATTTGATAAAACTGAGAAGGAAGGTAGGTACATTGACAGAGGTGATTTTGCCAGCTTAATGTTGTGTGGTGTAGTTAGATATAGGTACAGTACTTCAGTAACACATTACAATAACAATGGAGTAGGAAGTATCAATAAGAAGTTATACATACACACAGTTAATGCAGAATTTGTAACAGGCTGGGCCACACTTGGCCAACACATCACTTTACCAACAGCTTCCTATTGCTATTTCCCACTCAACTGAAGTTAGTTCAAACAACACAATGTTACCCACTCCAATAACACCCACTGTCACTGACACTGGTTAGTTTGATTTACTTTTTGACAGTGAGGTTTCAGGCTGTTGAATACGAAGAAGCTTACAGAGGATGTTTGGAAATTACCTATCCTGTATGATCAAACATTTTTCAGTGAAATTCTTTGCCTTAAAAAAGTGTCTTTTTTCTTTGACCTCACTTCAAAGCTTCATCAGAAAATGTATGAATGTAGATTGTCCCACTCTATAATATCTGAAAAATTTCATTTCATCATCCTTTTGATGTCATGACCCCAACTCACTGTTACAGACAGTTCTGAACATTGATTCCTTGAAACAAGCACTGAAGACTGAATAGAAACTTATTCCTCTATGAACGAGCTATGGACGAGTGTGGACATAAGAAAAGGTGAGCAGCCACACGAATGACTGTTGACGCAGTCACGTGTCATTGGCATGTCAGTCAAGCATAGTACAACCTTGGCTCATGTAGTACGAAGATCGTTCACAACTTATGGGTCCCATTGCACAGAATCATATTTAAAACCTGTTGTTAATACCGAAACAGCTTTATCCACAAAAATCTGATCAAAAACTTATGGCCAGGCTCACAGATGCCACACAATTAATATTCAAACAGCTATAGATCCCTTATTTGAAGATACACTGAAATCTCAAAATAAAGATTTTTCATTCTTTATTTTGTCAGCCACAAAAACTAAGAGAAAAACTTGTGTTAACTCAATGATCTCACCTCTGTGTATCCTTGACTTGACGCAACCATAAGTGGAGTCCAGTTGTGTTTGCATCGGATGTCAACAGGAGTTCCCACTTCCTCCACCAGGTACTTTGCTATCTCCAACTGTCTGCACCAAACTGCACAGTGCAGTAGTGGTCTTCCATCACAACCATTTGCAGTCGCAACATTTTCAGAAGCCTGCACCATCTACAGAATACATAACCTTAGAGTGGCTAGTAAAACGGAAAAGAAAATGAACGATGATTTTGTAGACAATTACCCTGATTAAGTCTAAGGCCACATGGGATATTATTAAAAAAGAAACTCAAGGGATTGAGAAGTTAATTTATAATGTTAACAACTAGTCAGTGTTTGATTTTAATTATTTCTTTATTAATAAAGTTCAATATATTATAAATAACATTACTTCTTGACCACATATTTTGAGTTCTGAAAACTACTTAAGAAATTTACCAAAACTTCAGAATACATTTAGCTTCCATAAACTGAAGATTTTGGTCAAGTTCTTTATAAAACAAAAAAAAAAAAACAGTAAATGCACAGATATATATGGTGTATCTCCAATGATTTTATAGCTGGGTGTTACATTAGTTTAAGAAGCTATAACAAATTTAATTAATACCTGCATTTTGAATAACATATTTCCTGTAGACTTTGAATTGTAACAGTAATTCCTGTATATATATATATAAAAGACAAACTGGATATAAATAGCTAAAAACAAGTCAAGGATTTCTAAGGATTTGGAAACTAAATTATAAAATACTTTGAACAAAATAAACTATTCAGTGACGAGCAATTTTGATATCATTCTGGATTAGGCACTGCTGGAGCTGCCATTTTATTTGAGCACAATTACTTGAATAATGTTGATAAAAAGAATCTTGTGGATGCCAAAGTGTATAATTTGTCAGAAGCTTATAACAAGGTACCTTATAGTAAACTTCTTGATAAGCTTAGGTTTTATGATTTTCAAGAAAATGCCTTGCTGCTAATTCAGTCCTATCTAAGTGGCAGGTTCCAGAAAGTCATGTGGAATAATTGTGGAAACAGATTTTCTAGGATTTAATCAAGGTGTCCCTCAAAGTTCAATTTTAGGCACAATACTTGTGAATAATGTGGAAAAAAAAATAGATGAATTTGCTCATAGTTGTATTTTTCCTGATGGTCTGAGTATGTAACTTATGAATTCAGCCACATAAAAAGTTTCTCGGACCTTAATAACTGCTTCACAGTCAGAGCCATTAGAGTACTTCCAAACACTACCTCCCAATCTGAACTCCGTAGGTGGAAATTGGCTTATCAACACATCCTGCAGACTAGACATCCCCCAGGCCTTAATTTCCATTAATATGTTCCATCCTCACCCTATACACTGTAAAGTACTTTTTAGTTCACCAAAAGCAATCCAACTAGCTATCCCCAGTATTAATATAGTCTATAGATTAATTGTAAAGTTGATTAGGCAAGACTTAGAAATTTCGAGAAGAGTAATTGTCAACTTGAAGGAATTTTCCTGTATTCATATGCACAGTTAAAACTCATCATTAAAATCATTTTAAAGTGTCTTTATTATATCGAGAAACGTTAATTTTAAGAGATATTCCGGTTTGTTCACGTTTTGAAACACGCGATCAGAAAAGTAAAAATCTAAGATTTGAAATATCTTTGAATCAAGTAAAGCTACAGCTGAACTTTTATCACCAGCTATAGTCAGCACTGTTCCGGATATTTTGGTAGTAAAATTAAATAATTTGGCAAAGTTTAATTAGCAGTTTTAATTAAGAGAAAAAAATTAACTTTTTAACTAAAAGGAATATTAATTTGAAATTTATGTCAGTAGATAGCAAAAATTAAGACAATTATGAATATATAATGGTTTTGGTAAAAAGTTTAAGCATTCATCAGAATAATTAAGTTTTTGAAGAAAGATTGTCGTTAATTGTTGATGGAGCGTGTAAAAATTCTGCCAAGTTGGTCATGTGATGACTTTAATTTTAAGATTATAGAAACCCTTTTGAATGTCAAATTAAATTAAAACAGATAGAACATGATGATAGAAAGTCCCTGTAAAAAATTCTAGTTAAACTATTTAGTACTTTTGGAGATATTAATTAGAGAAAAAGTTGCTGACGTCATAGGCTGTGAGAAGTCTATAAAAGATCTTGCAGCAAGCTCACATTGCCTCACTTGTAACCTATCTGTTAAATTTTGTAATTGCGTGACAAAATTTTGTTCTTAGAACCACGAGTTAGATTGGATAAAATATTATTGCATTTCATTTTTAAAGTTAGTTTTTATGTTTATTCAAGTTAGAAAGCAGTTTTACAATTTTTAAGATAGTATTTTCAATATTTTCAATTTCATCAGTTTTCAGCATTCACATGGAGTGGAAAGTTCATATCTAAAGTATTTATTTTTGGCTAAAGCATTAAAGTTAGTTTAATTTTCATGATAACTAAAGTTAACATTTATTTAAAGATCTAGCGATTTGTTAAGTTTCAGAAAGATCGAATTATTTTTATTGTCAAGGTCAGATTAGCCAATGTTAGGACTTCAGATGTGTGATTTTATATCTGACGAGCTTCCCATCAGTCACCCCTGTGAAAGAGAAAAAAGATTTGTTCCCACGCTTCGCATGAGAACAGTTGCTAGGAATATTCGAGAAGCAGGAAGTGCTATGTGAATATAGAACCGTGAGTGCAGTTGTTTGGCCCCAGTCTGCCAGGTACCGTGAACGTGATAACATGTAGCTCAGTAGGCCGAAAAGTTTTATATCAAACACATCAGTGATAGTTTTATTTTGGAATAATGTCGCTTGTTTTATTCAAGTTAACCATAATGTCGTGTTAAAATAGTATTTCTCCAAGTGAGGCCTCGGGATTGTTTGATTTTACTTAACTTCTGAACAATGGGAGCGTGTGATTCTCTTTCGTTTAATTATTATAACTAGAAGTTTGAACTATTGGGGTGTGGTCTGGCTTGCCCGGTTAATCGAACTTGTAAAACATTACTTTGGAAAATTCGTCTGATTGCCTGTACAGTTTTTGGCGTTGTGAAATTTGGAAGAATATAATTGTTTAAATGGCAATGAACTATTTATTGAACTTTACCTTTTCATAGATTTTAGGTTAAAATCTGTGTGGTAACTGTGTTACTCTATTTAAGCCAAAACTGTTACATCCAACACTACACACGGTCAGAGTTAAGATCAAAGCTTTATGCAAAACCCCACTGCAAGCTAGCGTCTTACACACTCTTACGCCGGAAAGGGATTGTCTCACTCCGCGCTAGATTTTCAAAGTAGTAACTTCGTAATATTTAGTCTTACTCTGGTCTCATTCTTATGCCGGGAAGTGATTCCGTAACTCCGCGCTAGTTAGAGGAGCAAATTGTTCCATGCGGTAGCGGTTTAGGCAAATTCCAACATGCGGTAGTACTCACTGATGTTAGGGGGACTCAGTGAGTGTTTTGTCTTCTGGTAAAATTGTACTTAATCTGCAATCTTCAGAGAAACTGTTGTTCGATGCTTTATTCACGTTTCTGGTACCGATACTGTACAAGTGAACTTTTGCAAGAATATAAGTATTTTGTTACTCTCAAGCTGTGTTAAGTGACTTTATTTAAATTACCCTTCACATTTGGGGTTTAATACGAATGCGTGGCGACCAGGTTACTTAATGCTATAGGTACCAGAAGGCTACACATGGTCACGAACTTAATTGTTCACAGTTCAGGTGAAGGTGTTGCATAACCCCCGGGCAGCCTAGTGGCCTGACAATACCCATCACTGGCCAGCACAATAGGTTCATATATTTTTTCAAAAATTTTCAATTATATTTGAGGGCTCTAACTGCAAAAGTCACTCTCTCCACTTTTTCAAATTTTAGGAAAATAGCAAAAAACTGCTACCTGCATTAAAAATAAAGTAACCTTGGTAACCATTATATGTGCTTACAGTTGGCATTCCATCGAATTAGATTTACAACATTTTTTGTATATAAAAGCACTCCAACATAGTGAAAAATGCCTTTAAACTCTGGAGAATGTGACTTATGTATTCTCAAACTGGAGAATGTTAGTTTTGCAATAATCCGATATGGAGATTGTTACTTTTGACATCAACCATTGTAGGCCTTCAAAGACAAGAAAATAGTAAAAAATTAATATGCTTTGACATAATTAATGGGGATTTATAAGGTATTAGAACTCATAAAATGAATAATTCATAGAACCAAAGTTTTATTGCCAACATACAGTATTTACGTATAAAATGGTTTGGAGTAAAACTTAGTTACATGATGATACTAACAAAGTTTTCTAGTCTCTACATAAAAAAGGGACTGTATTCATTAAGGCCTATCCTAAATTTGGTAACAAGGCATCTCTTCGGCTCGTTGGCAACCTTCCTCATCGTCACCAATTACTTCGACTTCTGGGTCATGTAATACGTACGAGGCGTATTCCAAAAGTAAGGTCCGGGGTACAAGATGACACAGATGATAGGCCTGAATGACGTTTCCCACCTGCAGCGCCATCTACCAACTCCTGGTAAATATGCAGTATTGTTGGCGTGCCGCTGTAGCCGTATATCTATTGTTGAGAGCAGTTCGAAATGGCCGCGACAATCGTAGCTCCCGCCAGTTGTGAAGTGCGCGGTGTGATTAGATTTTTGTTGGCAAAAGGATCGTCAGCTGCGGACATCCATTGCGAATTGTGTGTAGTGTATGGACCAAACATAATGAGTGAGAAACAAGTTCGACACTGGTGTCGAGAATTTCAAAGTGGTCGCACAGATGTGCACGATCAACAGCGGAGTGGCAGGCCCAGTATTCGGACCGACGACATCGTCGAGCAAGTTAACCAAAAACTGCGAAGTGATCGGCGTTTGACGATTAGTGGTCTGGCTATGGAATTCCCAAATGTTGCTAGAACCTCAATTTACAGGATTGTCACTGAAGAGCTTGGATATCGGAAGCTTTGTGCGCGGTGGGTGCCAAAACTGCTCACCGCTCAGCACAAAGAGAAACGAATGCATAGCGCACGACAATTTTTGGAGCACTATAGACAAGATGGAGACAGTTTGTTTTCCCAAATTGTTATGGGAGACGAGACGTGGATAGTGTACACCAACGCAGAATCAAAACAACAATCAATGCAGTGGCGCCATTCCGGTTCACCCAAACCAAAAAAGTGTAAGCAATCACCGTACACGAATCGCAAAATGATGGCTTCCGTGTTTTGGGACGAAAAGGGCGTCCTTTTGATCGAATTCATGGACCGTGGGACAACCATTACAGCTGACGTGTACTGTGCAACGCTCACCAAACTGAGACGTGCCATCCAAAATCGACGCCGCGGGAAACTGTCGTCTGGCATCATCCTCCTGCACGACAACGCACGCCCGCATACCGCTTCCAAAACCAAAGAGAAGATTCAAGAGTTTCGTTGGGAAATCCTAGACCACCCTGCTTACAGTCCAGATCTTGCACCAAGCGACTATTTTCTCTTCCTGCATTTGAAACGGTGGCTTGGTGGACAACGATTTCAAACCGATGAAGAACTCAAGACGAGCGTTACCAATTGGTTCACGTCCCAGGCGGCAGACTTTTATGCCGAGGGGTTAAAGAAACTGGTACAGCGTTACAGAAAGTGTATAGATATGAACGGCGATTATGTGGAAAAGTGAACTAGATATGTAGTTACATACTGACGTTAATAAAAACCTTGTATCCTGAACGATGTTTTTATTATGATCCAACGGACCTTACTTTTGGAATACGCCTCGTATTTAAAAAAAACTCTAGGGTTTCATTCTGTCGCCAGTCATTTCCATAATGTTTTTGTAGAAGAGTATTGACATCGGAGTTTTTTTGTTCCTTTCTAACACTGTTAACTTTAACAATAGTCACTGGTCTTATGTTGTTAAGGCTTCTACCTCTTTTTATAATACTTCTTGCTGCTTGTTCAGGATTTGCTTTTACGCGATACGTACATTCTCCTTGAATCAAAACCGTTTCATTGTCACCATTACTCTCCTTGGTAAAGTAGACTCGCTTACAAGACTGGATACCAAAATGCCATGTACTTGTCTGTCTTGCGTATGTGTTGCTCCACCTCAGATTTCCAATCAAGGTTCACAGTATCAATGCCAAGTTTTTTCACTGTAGCAAAATTTCCTATGATGTCAATGTACTCCTGTGGGCTTACAATTACTTCACATCGCTTTATCTCTTTCTCGACATTGGCAAACACCCTAAGCTATTTTAATGCATCAAAACAGACACAATACACCACTAGTACACTGACTTTCCACTTACAACACAACAAAACAGACGATACAGTGAGTAGTGTCACGTGATTCAAACAAGTCTTCCTATTGGCTGAAATGGAGAATGTGAATTTTGCATTCCAAGACTTTGGAGAATGTGAGTTTTGAAAACAAACGTAATTTTCATCATTAAAAATAAAGGGGATACTGTTAGTTTTGCTTTAAAACTCTTAGACCAATATGTGCACAGCTATCAATAAAACAGAATATACCCATAACTCAATTTCGAAAAAAATTGGAGAATGTGACTTTTGCAGTTAGAGCCCTCATTTTATTTATTTATTTATATTTTTTATTACTATTATTTTTGCAATCATTTTAATCTTTCTTATGATTTATACTCACAGTTATATTTTCGTTGCTTCCCCCACCACCTCCGATGCATTCTATGAGTGGCTGCGTTGAACGCAAGTCTTGCACAAGTCCAGCCACTTACATTTGTTGACTTGAAGAAGGGTTTTGCCCAAAATATTGTTTTTTTTTGTTTGTTTTGTGTTGCTGCTACCTTCCTCCCTTCAACTTTGGTGAGTATTGGGTGTATTTCCATATAAATATTGCCTTGCAGCATTTCTTTCCTTTCATTGTTACCAATATCTACACTTTGATAGACACCATCCATATCACACATCCTTTACACTTTTTTCCAACAACCTTATCGGAACTCTTACATACCATAATTATTCTCCAGAGCTTGTCCACAAACAGGTACACCAAGTCAAAATTTGTCCACTACATCAACACATGCAGTTCTAAGCCAAACCCTGTTTATCTCACACAGTTCTCTCCTGGCCTGGAATCCCTATAGCCAGATTCTTCATTGCAGATTCTAAGGGCTTTTCCTGAAATGTGTTGAATTCTTCCCACTATCATTTGCACAACATCCCATATCACCTTCAGCAGACCTCCTAGCTTAAAAAATATACTTGTGCACAAATACCCCTAAGCCACTCTACGGTCCCTTCCATCATAATATACTTTGTTGCAAAATGTGCAATATGCATCCACCCACCAAAGTCTATTGTAACTCTACTCCATCACAGGCCATGCCACCCATACCACATTCCATCTCATATACCACCTCACTTGCCTCCAATGCCAGAGTTCTAACATCGGCCTCACCTTGAACACATGATCCACCAGAATTAACAGAACAGTGTACTCCCAAAATCTAGACCACCCTGTTGCTTTACATGCCAGCTTTCGCAAGAACTGTTTCACAGTCAGAGGCATCAGAGTGCTCCCTGATACAACTTCCCAATCTGAACTCTGCAGGTAGGAAATGGTCTGCTGACAGACGCCCACTCAGCCTCTATCTCAGGAATTATCTGCCTTCCTTGTCTTGGTATATCCACCACTTGCTAGTAGAGTTATTTTATATACCACCTTATCTCATTTTTTGTTTAATTATTTTTTGTTATTAATTAAAAAAAAAGAAAAACAATTTCAACTCTTTCAGGCACTTGCATGAACTCAGTCGCATGTGTCTTTCTTACTGTAAAAGAGCATGGCCTGAAATACTGCATTTTTGTGTCGGTGGAGTATATTTTTGTTTTGTTGCTGCCCCCACCCCCCTCCTTTGAATTTTGGTAAGTGATGGATATAGTTTTTCTTTCCTTTCCATATAAATAATTTGTGACAGGCACAAATCATTTTACTATAGCTACTCTGGATACCAGTTAAATTTCAGTAAACCATTATCTCCAATTTTCCTTATGTATTGTTAAACCTTAACACAATTTTCATTGATGCACTTATCATTAATAAACAATTTTCAGTGCATACAAATTATTTGATGGTGAAGATGGAGTATAACCCTCCCATTCCCCTTATATTAAAAGTTTGATGTGACTGATGTTAGTTAAGAGTTATGCACTACTCCTGGAAACACTCAGTAGATGTTGGTGCTACATTAATGTTTATGTTTTGATGGCCAAACTGCTACAAACTGCAATATAAGTCACAAGTGGTTTCCAGTTTATAAAATATGAAAAGGGTAGTTTTATGAGGTTTATGGTGGGGACTGAAAGGACCCTCCAATTTATCCAGTATGTGTCATGTTCGTGATCAACAAAATTTTCCATGTTTCATGCTAACAGCCTCATGTTTGTATTTACATTTTCAAATCAGTGACTTTATTTCTATCAATTCCATCACACTTGGAATGATAATTGGAAATTAGTTAACAAATGATTAACATTATGCCTCTTGCAATTAACATTTCCCAATATATCATCATCCTCCTCCTCACCATCATCATAATCAGACGTTTCTGCGGGTCATCCTGCACATCCTCTTCCAAGCCTGGCAGTCATTCTAAGACTTTTCCTCCATCAATTTTCTGCATTCTTCATCACTTGGTCCATCCATCTTGCCAGAGGTCTTCCAGCTGGTCTCCTTCCCTTCCCGCTGTTCAGCAGTACTACTTTCAGCATCCTCTCCTCCTCAATCTTCATAACATGTCCCAACCACTGCAGTCTTTTCCTTGTTATCATCTCTTCTAATGATTCCACTTGTAGTCTTTCCCTGAAGTTCTCATTTCTAATTTTGTCTTTCCTTCTGTCATTCTCTATCCCTCTCAGAAACATCACCTCTGCTGCCTGCAATCTGCTAATGTCTCTCTTTGTCCATGTCCATGTTTCAGAACCAAAAGTCTGTATGGGCTGGTAGTATACTTTATAGAGCAGAATTTTGGCATCCTTCCCTATGTTCCACCTCCAGATTACATCCTTTATCTGCTGATACAATTGTCCACTCTTCCTTGCTCTCTGGCCTATTTCTTCCTCCATCTTGCCATTGATAGTTACTTTGCTCCCCAGATAATCAAACAATTCAACCCATTGCAATTTCTTGCCTTCCAGTAACACATCCTTCAAAGGGCCAGTGTTTCTGTTATCTTCATTATTTCGGTCTTTTCCACACTAATCTCCAGGCCATGTTTACCCATTGTAGTCCACCATTTCTGTAATTCTCTTTCCAGACCCTGCTCTGTCTCCTCCCATATTATGATGTCATCGGCATTCCCAATGTACGAGGGTGAGTCAAATGAAAACCTTAAATTTGTAATAAAAAAATCGAAATTTCGCGCCGTTATCCTGTAAGTTGGTAAGCGCGCTAAAAGCAGCGTGCAGAATGGCCTGTAGGTGGCAGCATAGTGCAGATGCACAAATACCATCACAGTATCAGTATACAGATGGCTGCCCTGCTTGAGACTTGCACCAGGGAAGAACAGCGTTCTGTTATTTGGTTTTTTAGTAATGAAGGTGTGAAACCTATTGAAATTTATCGAAGAATGAAGGTTCAGTACGGTGATGCATGTTTGTCACAGCAGCAAGTCTACAAATGGAGTAGGAAGTTAGCAAATGGTGTGACTTCAGTGGAAGATGCTCCTCGTCCAGGTCAGGCACAACGAGTTGTGACTCCACTGAACATTGCAGCAGTTGAAGCCATAGTGATAGAAAACTGCCGAGTGACACTGAATGACACTGCAGCATGTTTAAAGATTAGTCATGGTTCAGCACACCACATTGTGCATGATGTGCTCCAGTTTCACAAAGTGTCTGCAAGATGGGTGCCATGACAGCTGACTCCTGAAATGAGAGAATGAAGTGTTGATGCTTGTGAAGAACTTCTCCGGCACTTTGAATGGGAAGGTGATGGATTCTTTGCAAAAATCGTTACTGGGGGTAAAACCTGGGTTCATTTCCACCAACCGGAAATGAAGAGAGAGAGCAAGGAATGGCACCATTCCTCATCACCAAAACCAAAGAAGTTTCGAACAGAACCATCAGCAGGGAAGGTTATGCTGACTCTCTTTTGGGACAAAAAAGGCGTCATTTTGGAACATTACATGCCTAGAGGGACCACTGTCACCAGTGCATCATACACAGATCTCCTAAAAAATCATCTTCGTCCTGCAATTAAAGCGACGTGGATTGCTGTCATCAGGTGTCTTCTTGCAACATGACAATGTAAGGCCCCACACTGCCTGTACAACAGTTGCAACAATCACAAACCTGCATTTTGAGTGTCTTCCTCATCCACCATACACACCAGACCTTGCCCCAAGTGATTTACATATGTTTGGACCACTCAAAGAAGCAATGGGAGGAAAGAAATTCCGTTCTGATGAAGAGGTACGCCACACGTTGCATGAATGGTTGCGCGGACTACCAAAAGAATTTTTTCTAAAGGAATTTATGGACTTTGTAAGTGCTGGAGGACTTGCATTGAGCGTGGGGGAGATTATGTTGAAAAGTGATACAGCTTTGTACCACTTCTGCACAATAAATAATAATTAAAAAAATATTTAAGGTTTTCATTTGACTCACCCTTGTATAAGAGCAGAAATAACATTTAAAATTCTTCATTTAGTGTCTTATTACCTGATAGTTTCTTATATAAAAATTTGTTGTGATGCCGATAGATATCATGTGTGACACAGATACTCCAAACATGACAAATAGCTACTAAATAGATATATTTAAAGATGAATTTACCCACTGCTTTGCACGCACACACCTCGGTGTGCATTGTAATGAGTTTACCTTTTATTTTTCTTCTAGTAGCAAGCATAAACTGCTATAATGTAGCATTTTTATAACCATTACTGTTAATTAAATTCCACAATTTGGTTACACAAAGTGGGATGTTAATCTTTGCTGGAGTGATCTGATTAGTGTTTTTTATGTATTCTAACACACTATATTTCAAAAGACAGTTATATAGCAAAAAATAAATACGGGTCAAAAGGAGAGATTAAGATAAAAGTTAAAATAATTTTGTTTGGTGCTAGATCAGATATTAAATTTCAAAGTCTAAAAAGTGTTTCGTTAGAAGAATATAAAATCAGGAAATAATTACAAGAAGAGTAAAAAATAAAAATTCTAATTTTCATTATTTATTTAATGTAATCGCATAGGGCCTATTAAGTGTTTTACATTTGAGGAGTAGTGATACAAAAAGAGAAAAAAATCTCCATTTCTGGCAGAAACCACCTCATCTGTTTTAGGCTTTAATCTCTCCAGTTTTCTTCTGTCCTTTTGCATTTCGTACTTATGTTCCTTTCTGGTTGAAATCAACACCTAAGAGACAAATAACTTCCATTGCTCCAAAAAAAAGAGTGAGATTTAGGATTTGCTAACACTGCAGTCTCATCAAGTGGCCTAGCATTAAATCTGAAGTGTCCATCTTTAATTTGTTTTGACTGCCTTTTTTTCCAAAAAAACTTTTACAAGAATAAATATAAATTCCATTCAACTTTTCGGAGGGTGTAGCAAATGATTTCAAGACCAACTATTATACAGTGTAGTGAGAAGTAAGGGAAACAGATATTAAACCCGTCAGGTCATTGTTTGTGCATGAAGGGACTGCATGAAACCAAAGTTCACAAAGGAGCTGGAAAGAGACTCACTGCAACATAAAAGTTGACCAAAGGCAATGCTGGGTACTCAAAGCATATGTATGCGTGTAGAAGGGAAGAATGATCACAAAATTAGGACTCGAATTCAAGCATGACGGAGAGAAAAAAAAAATCATTTATGTCATGCAGTCAAGGAGTAGAATAAATTATATGTCATTCTAAAATATTTACTTTTTTTTTTTTTCATTATTCATCAGATGCTGTGACACCCAATTCACTAAACAGAGATTTTCAAACATTGATTCCTTGAAAGAAATACGTGAAAATGTTAAAGGAGTGTGAAGAACAGTAGGAACATGTCTGTCAAACGGACTAGCTACAGACAAGTGTGAACATGAGAGGCCTGAGCCATAATGCTGAATACTAACAAACGTCATTGAGGAATCCCCTGAAAATAGTTTGAAGAGAAGGATTATTCATTTAATGTCTATTTTTTTTCTATTTAATTAATCTAAGAAAATATGTTATATGCTAATGCTAAACAATAAAAAAGGTGTCAAACATGAAGAAAGTTATGTAAATTTAACACATAAAATGTTAAATTGGCTACAATATTTACAGTTATGTAACAATATTTTTAGAATATGTCAAATACGTGTAATTTTGACAAATAAAGGAGTTCAATGCATTACTAATATTGTGGCAGAGTTGCCTAGTATTAATAAATTGGTTGTATATCAGCTCATTAGTTGAAATGGCTAAACAGAATAATTTACACAACATAAAGAATTTATGGGAACTCCTTACAACTATCAATTTTTTTTTCACCTGAGTTGCCATACTTAAGGCCATGTTGCAATCGGTCACTTATGTTGTGAAGATGGATGAATTTTTTGTGAGGTTACTTTGAGATATGCTGGCCAGGGTCCCCTGAGCTTGGGGGCCCCGGTAAACGGCACCACCTAGCCCTCCGATTGCTACGTAACTGAGATTAACACAAAACATGCAAATACAACCTTTTCAGTACAGAGACCAACAGAAGACTCTGTGGCAAGTTTGTTGATGGATTTGACGAAATGAAAGATGCTTTCCAACAAGCGCCAGTAAAGATAAAGAAAGAAGCCATCATTTACACAAGATGATGGCAAGATATCTGTAGTAATCAATGGGTCCTTTCTCTTTTTTTGTGGTTTGATGCTTTGTCAAGGTAAATAGAGATGGAAAAGGAATTGGGGCAAGGAACCGGAAGGATTTTTCTATGGCATTTTGAAGGAACCATTCAGGTACTCATCTGGAGTGATTTTGGGATATCATGGAAAATTGAAACCTGGATGGCCAGACGGGGATTTCAATCCTCATCCTCCCAGACTCAAGCACCTGGCTCAGTCCATACTAAACAATGGCTATTATTGGAATAAAAATTATATTTTTGTAACTGTCATTAAAATCAACTGAGCTAGAACTTGTTCTTAACTCAAGAACCAACCTAAAATTTTAAAAAAAGAAACGGGAATGGTTTGGGAGATACTTTCTCATTGTAAGTCTGCAATATGATTTTCACAGATGTTCGGCATGATGGTTTTGAGAAAAAACAATGTTTTGACAGTAGAGCCAGCTATTGAGAAGTAATTTCACAACGCCATCCATCTTGTTACATGTGAAGGCTACACTGAAACAACATTTGAATACTGAGAATGAACATCATCTATATTTCCTTTTAGCCCAGTTATGCTGAATGATTACCTGCTTGTCTCCTCTGCACACAGCTGAGTGTAGGGTGTTTGGATCCTCCACGTTTCTTCCCCTCTGAGCTCTGCAGGCTGACTGGACATCCCCCATTGTCCTGCAGATTATGTAACAGTTAAAGTATTGTAAATACTAAGTACAGCAAAAAGAAAAATTTGATCTCATTTTTCATAAGATCTTCGTTTTTTATTTATGTCTTTACGCCTCGTTGATGTCAAGGTCATTAGAGGCAGGATGGGATTGGGTAAAGGTAACAGGAAGGAATTTGGCCATGGCCTTTTTAAAGGAGGCATCCCTGCATTCACCTGGAGTGATTTGGTGAAACCATGGAAAACCCAAATCTGGATGCCCGGATGGGGATTCGAACCGGCCTCCTCCCGAATGCGAGGCCAAAACGATAACCATTCACCCACCACGCTCAGTTTCATAAGACTAAATTGTGTTTAATAAATAATATATCATTCAATACAGAAAAGAAGTAGACCCAGCACTAATCAAAGTTGCAGCAGAAAAAAAAAAAACACACTGTACAAACACACAAACAAAAACATTTCTGACTTTGCCCTTACTCATGAATATAAAAATTGTAACATGAAGTAAAATGACTTAAAAGCAAAAAATAAAAATTATCTTTACAATGATTACATGTCATCAATAATTTGTCTAAAAAGGAGTCAGATATTCAGGGACAAATATTTCCAACAAGGTTTCAATGCATCTTAAATGTCTGGCATGGGATGAGATAAAATTCAGATAAAATTAAAAGAATTTTTAATTAATAACTCCTTTTAATCCATATAAGAATTCGTTACAAAGGTAGCTGCAAAATGCTTTTCAATATCATGTATAAATGCAGTTGTTATAATTAATGTAATTACTATTATGTGACAGTACATCATCTAGTACATAGATTTGTTTTGTTATGTAATGATTCTGATGTAAACTGCTTTCTGTATCCCATGTTATACTGGGTTTTGTGGAAAATTACTGTACTGCATTGAATGGAAACACATATCTGGAAAAGTATGCCCTATCCTTATTTAATTCATTTTTGCTACTTAGCACCTTTGATTTCAATGTTTACTATATATATAAGAATTGCTATATACGAAAGGGATATCCTTTAAAAGTGACCAGAAGCTGGTGTAACATAACAAACGTCTGTGCCCTGCAATAGTATCTGTGGCAGACGTCGTGTGTTAATGCTATGTTGTCTTGGTAGTAGTGAGTCTTTGATCTTCGTCAGGTGAAGGTCTGACGCGGGAACATTTTTCGGTCTAATAGTAGAAATTGTGAAAACTTCGGTGAAGTGGATGATGAAGACTTGTAATATGTGGAACTCACTGTGTTAAACGGAATGCTGTGTTTTTAAATGACTGTAGAGCGTTAAGAGGACGATAGTGAATGTGGGAATCTATTCTGTAAGTCAAATTCTCTTATCCCACGAATCTGTGGTTTTTGAAGAAGAAGTCCGATTCCTTGTTGATATATTGTTTGGTGGTGGTACTTTCCATTGGTGAGGAGGCAGAGGTTAATGAACTAGACCAAAGTTTGTTGGTAGATGTTCACTCTAAACTGTATGACTCTCTCATTTAATAATCCCGACGAAGAACAGTACCTAAACCTGGTGACCGCGGCTCAAGTAACCTTTTATTTAATTAATAATGGTTTGTGTTCAATAAGTGACTTTTAATTAAAATCAATAATCAGCCAGAAGGCTTTCACTGGCTTCTGATTTCAGGCACAAGAAAGTGGGTAAATTTTCTTTTCCAGGTTATCAGATCATGAACTGGAATAAATTAACAAGAGAAACCCTGAAATAATTTAAAATTTGTAAAAGCAAAGGTAGGTAGGGGTTGATATTGTACTTAACACATTCAAAATTTAAATAACAATAATAACGAATATATTGAAATTGGGAAGTGGGTGTCTAGAGAAATTGGCACTAAAACTAAAGTACCACAGTTATAGCAGATCACAAAAGAGGAGAAATAAACATGGCTTCTGTGGTAGCCATGTTGACGGTTACATAGCAAACAACATAAGGAATGTATGTGAGGAAAGAAAGTGATCTGTATTTCAGTAACATTTGATTAGGTCTGTAAGCTATGTATGAAATATTTCAGATTTTAATCTCATTTATGAGAAAAGCCCAGTTTAAAGTGTAGTACTGGATATCGACAAGATGCTTGATGAAGAACAACAGAATGGCAGTAAATAACTTTAAAACAACTGACAGTTACCAGAATGTGTCGTGGGTAGAATAAGTCTTGAAAGGTAGAAAATAAAAAGTAGGACGGGGAATAAGATATTGAAAATCAGAATTAAAAAAGTGATACAAGGAGGCAGTTTATTGTGACCATTGCTGTTACATTTCTTGTAATGCTATACATTGGGATTAGAATGGGAAATGACTAGGAATAGCTAAGGAAGTACATGCATGTTACGGGTGTCTATAAAGCAGTTTTATGGGGGTATAATAGAGGCCAGCTATATCTGTTTAATAATGACTATATAAATTACAAGGAAAGGGAAAATGACTCATCACTCACCAAAGTTGAAGACAGCGACGGGTGAAGAACATATATGACGAACACAAGAATACACAATATTTCATTTTTACACCTTATTCGTGCTGTAGGAAATGAGTCGTGTGGTTTGGGAGGTGTGTGCAGTATTAAACTTTGGCGTGTGCACACCTCATGAACCACATGACTCGTTACCTACAGCACAAATAAGGTGTAAAGCCAAAATATTATGTATTTTTGTGTTCGTCATATATGTTCTTTCCTTGTAATTTATAGTGCTTAAAGATGTTTCCTTTTTCCTTAGTCTAATAATAATTATAAAGATAATAATAACTAAACGATTGCTATTCAGATCAAATAATTGCAGTGAAAACAATAAATGGCAGAAAAATAAAATAATTACATGGTAGATAACTTCTTCCTCATCACTTATTCACAACATTTGAGGGTTGGTTGCCTTTGATGAATTTTACTCATTGTTGGCTTGGTCAATTTGGAGTTACAGTTTTACAGTCATATGCCCTTGTTGACACCTTCTGCCAGGTCATACAAAGTAATAATGGCAGAATTTAAGTGTCTCCATCTCTCTGTGAAATATGTAACTATATTCAACAAATCATAAGTGTATTCTTTGTTTGTAAAATGTGTAGTTTATGAGGCATGATTGGGGACTGTCCCAGCATTTGCCTTGACGGGTGCAGAAAAAGTCTAAAAACTGCAGTCTTATCTTCATTATTTTGGTCTTTTCCACACTAATCTCCAGGCCATGTTTACCCACTGCAGTCCACCATTTCTGTAATTCTCTTTCCAGATCCTGCTCTATCTCCTCCCAAATCATGATGTCATCAGCATATGCTGTCACCTTCAGCAAGATTTTATTATTACTCAAATTCTTTGACAGGTATTTTATCACCCATCTATCATTTCCCTTTATGAATTTTAAATTTTTCTCCCATCATTATTAGTCACTTCTCTTATTAATGCAGTCTATTCCCTGACTCTCAACCAACAAAAGAGAATTTTCCCATTCCTATACACCTGAAACAAGTGAAATCGCTTCCCTTAGCAAAAAAATCTAAGCTCTAGCAGAATCAGCAGAAGGCTTGACCTCTGAGAATAACTCTATGCATTGGTTGTAACACTGGGGAAAAATGAAGTTGGATTGGACATAGTGCAAATCTTGTGAAGTAATTAATAACATTATGACAGCTGTGAAAACTGCTAAAATTTTAACCGCTGTAGCTGCCCTCCTTTGCACCCACACAAAATTCCAAATTTAATACCAGTATGGGTCACAAACTATGCCACCATATTCAAGAAGTAGTGTCAGCATGATTTTGTAACCCAATTCCATCACTTCTCTGGTATATTCCATCATCACCTTTTCCTATCATCTCCCCAACTGAGTTTACTATCAAATGTTACATGTAAACAAAAATCATTATAAATAAACTTTTCTTGAGATTACAGCTGCATAAAAAAGTCACACTTTTGGAATGTTTCGAAGGTGTCTATCTCATCGATCATTTTCAACCACAGATGGCACAGGATAACCGTTTGTTTACATGTAGCCGCAGAAACAGTGGAAGACAAAAGTCAACCCAGCATGTCGCGTGGGTGTGTAAGCCGAGGGGAAACCTTTAGTTTCACACTTAATACAACACAGCTGAGGGAGGGGGGGGGGGCTGTGGGTATGTCCTGTCTCTGTTCAAGAGTAGTCTGCAGGCATATTGCAAGGAAAGTAACTGAGCCTTAGCTACTGAGAAACTGCAGGCACTGCATAAGCTCACTGATTGGTAATAAGACATTTACACAAATATTCTCATATATCGTTAGTTACGGAGAGGTGACTTGACTTATCTCTTAGGAATGATATCAACACATGTGAATAACTATTGGTTTATTATACTTGAAGGTAGATTAGCATACATGTTACATCATTGGATGTATTGATCAAGGAATGATTTGTTACTAGCGATGTTCTATGCTGATTGGCTAATATTCATTTATACTCCATTGGTAGTTTATTACTGTCGTTGCGCTATACTGATTGGTTAACATTTATTTATATTCCATTGGTGGACTGGCTGGACTGAATACAAACACATGAGCAGTGGATGAAGCAAGCCTTAAGTACCTGTTAGGTGATGGTGATGGATAATCTTGGATGTTGTCGAGTCCAGAGATGGAAATGGACTATGTAGCGCAAGGTACAACTAGTCTGCAGGAAAACTCATTAAGGATTCTGGTGGGGTTAATAGGTGCTTTTAATTGGCTCACTGAAAGCTAAATTGGGGACAGTAAGGGTGGAGTTTAATGCGAAGAGTGGTGACTGCATAGTGTGGTGGTTTCCACACTGACACAAGCTTAGCGAAGCTATCCTATATGCCGTGGGTTCCCTCTTGTAAACACTGCCACACAGTCGGGAAACTGCTGTGCTGCATGAGTAGCTGTAATTTCAGCTTTGGGTAGCTGCCGATAAGAAATTGGTGTAACGCGGTGATAAGCAATGTACTAAGTTACAGGTGTGGGGACCCACACTAGCTACGTGCTTAACTCGAAGCCTTGTATTCAGTTGCAAAAGATAATGTTGCTGTAACGTGAGATCTGGCTCGCTAGTACAACTGTACTTGACTATGTGAAGAAAAAGAAGGACGCCAAAAAAATAGTAACGGAGGAAAGGAGGAAGTGGCTGGAGAAATGGACCTACATGATGGAAGAAGGTAGCAAAGGAAATAAGAAAGTACTATATGGAATGGTAAAAAGGAAGAGGAAGGAGCAGATAGAAAATGTCAACATGCTGGATAAAGATGGAAAGGAAATAAACAGGTCAGAAAGACTAAAAAGGATATGGATGGAGCATTTTGAAGCCTTACTGAACCCAGATTGGTCACAGGATGATACAGTTGTTCAGAAGAAGCAGGAAAATAACAGCCATGTAGGAGGGAAAGAGAAGGATTTAACATGGGAAGAAGTGGTAATAGCTCTGGGTAAGATGAAGGGTGGAAAGACACCAGGCATTGATGAAGTGAGTGTGGAAATGATAAGGGCAGCAGGAGTAGTAGGAAAGCAGTGGCTATACCATGTGATGAGAAAGGTATGGAATCAGGGCGCAATTCCTGAAGACTGGAAAAAAGGAATAATTATACCTATATTTAAAAATGGAGCAGGAAGGAGCTAGAACACTTTGGAGGGATTACACTGATGTGCTACTGTGCCAAAGTGTATGAGAAGATCATTGAAAACAGGATATGTGACAGGGTGGAAAAAGGGCTAACGGAAGAGCAGTATGGCTTCAGATCAGAGAGATCAATGGTAGACCTGATATTTGCTATGAGACAGCTGCAGTAAAACATTATGAGTATAGAAAGGATCTATTGTTGGTATTTCTCGATATTGAGAAAGCATATGATTGTGTTCACAGGAGTAAGGTATGGAAGGCCTTGGAGAACAGAGGAGTTCCCAAAGAGACCAGCAGGAGAGTTATAGAACTGTGGCAAGGAAGTGTGGAAATAGGGGAAGGAAGAACAGATTGGCTGAAACAATGGAATGGACTAAAACAAGGAAGTGCCCTATCACCACTTTACTGCAATCATGGATGATATAATGTAGAAGGTGGAAGTGAGGATGGGAGAGGAAAACATGAAGGTGATGGTTTTTGCGGATGATCTGGGAAGGTGATGAAGAGGAAGTGCAGCAGCAGTTGGATGTCTGGACAGACAGTGTGGAGGAGTATGGCCTGGAATTTAATGTAAAGAAATGTGAGTGCATGGTAACAACCAGAAAGGAGAATAGGCTAACCTACGGAACTGTGATGGCAGGGGAACAACTAACGTAGGTAAGCAGGTTCAAGTACTTGGGGAGTGTATTAGAGGAATGTGGAGGAAATGATGGAAAGATAAGTGAAAGAGGAAGACAAGCAGAGGCATTTCTAATGAGCATTAGAAGCCTAATATGGAATAAAGAGGTGCCACAGAGATGTAAGAGGGTAATCTGTCACATATACTGTGTGCCTATCTTGACATATGCTGCCGAAACATGGACAATGAACATCAATGGACATCAGCAGAGTACAAACAAGCGAAATGAAGTTTTTAGAGGAAGAATGGTAGTTACTAAAATGGACAGAATAAGAAATGAGATGATTAGATGCACCATATAAGAGGAACCCCTACAGGAAAGGATAGAAAGGAACGGACTGAGATGGTATGGATATGTAAAGAGAATGGAGGTTCAGAGAATCCCAAGAAAAATCCAAGAAATTAAGATGCATGGTAAACGACCCAGAGGAAGACCAAGAGATGGATGGTCGAAAGGAGTGGAGGAGTGTGTACGGAAGAAAAGAGAGCACTGGAACAAGGTGGTGACAGAGAGGTGGTGGGAAGAAGAAGGAAATGTAAAGGCTTGTGCATGAAGCAGATTGGCCAGTGGCTGGAAATAGTTGAGGATGATGATGATGATGATGATGTGAACAATTACTTCTCAAACATAACTGCAAAACATCAGAAAAATGTCCAAACAAACAAACATATCAAAATTGTCAAATCTCAGTAAATTCTATGGTCCTAAATCCAGTAACACAGGAAGAGGTGGAAAAAACAGTCCTCAAGCTAAAAAATCAACTGGCTTGGATGAGATTCTAATGTTTCTAATAAAGCAATGTACACATATCCTCCAAGCCCCATTAGCACAAATAATAAATGAGTCTTTTACAACTGGTGTATTTCCTGACTACCTAAAATTGGTAAAGGTCCTACTTATTTTAAAAAAATGGGAGTAATGAAGATGTAGAAAATTACTATACTGTCATCTTTCTCCAATATTTTTGAATCACTTATGAAAGATAGGATAAGCAGCTTCCTGAGCAAATACAATACCCATAGCAAATCACAGTTTGGTTTCCAGGCAGGAAAAGGAACAACATCAACATAACACAGTTTATTAAAAATGTAGGTACTTGAAGCTCCTGACATAGGTGATCATGCAACAGGTCTATTCCTAGACTTTTCAAAAGTTTTTGATACTGTGGACCACAACATCCTCCCATAACCACAACATCCTCCCACAACCACTACAGTGATAGGAATATGGGGTAGTGTAAAATACTGGTTCCAGTCATATCTAACAAACGGAATACAAAAAGTTGAAATCTCTGCAACCCCAGAAAACTCAAACATTTTATGTAGGCTAAGTTCCTGTCAGAACCAAGTCGTGTAAGTATAGAGTCCCACAGAGAAGCATTCTAGGTCCCTTATTATTTATAAATTATGTAAATGATTTAATATCCAGTGTCAAGTGATGGGGATAAAATTTTATTTGTGGATGAAAGTACATAACATCATCACAAAGATCCCTCAATCAATGAACTCCAGGCTAAAGGAAACGCAACTCTTATAGACATCTTAAACTGGTCCCAAAAAAATAATTTGACCCTCAATATAAATAAAACAAACACCATCAAACTCAATTCAGTTACCACATTTCAACACATAGACTTGAAACTGATTAATAAAAGTGTGTTGCTAGTACAAAGTTTCTAGGAATGACCGTTGATCATGAGTTAAAGTGGAATGAACATGTAGTTATTGGGAAAGAAAATATCCATGTTTAGCACTTAGAATTATAGCACCGATATGTAATGATTGCCTCAAAGCAATATACTTTGCAAACATTCATTCAATTATATCCTACGGAATCATCTTTTGGACTTCAGGCAAAAAAATTTAAACACTATTTTCAAATTACGAAAATGGTCAGTAAGGATACCTAATTGCAAAAACTTCAACGACAACCCATTGTAAGAACAGTCCCTCACTCCCTTTCCTATGAAAACAAATTTTCCCACACCCTTATGTCTGAAATCAAGTGCCAGCTTACGGTCATGGTCAACCTTACCCTTCCAAGCACCTCTCTTAATTTTCCCACCAATATCTTTCCATGCCTCATCACCAATATAGGCTTTGTACACTCCCATGACTCTCTTCACCCTCCTTCTATCCTCCAATGAATCCCACTCCAGTTCCTTTACCATATTAGTTACCGATTGTCCGTGGTGTAACTAGGTCAACAAGGGCCCCGGTGCAAAAAATTTATTTTGGGCCCTCAGGCCAGATGAGCGACCATTTTTTTGCTTTGTGTTGCTGATAAGGGCCCCCTGAGCTGAGGATGGGGCCCTTGAGTTGTGCTTAGGGGCCCCCTGAGCAGTGGTTGGGGCCCCCCTGAGCAGTGAGAGAGGACCCTTAGTGAGGGGACTCCTGTGTCTCAGGGGCTCCCTTAGACGACTGTAGAGCTAAAAAAAAGGTCGCCAGTTTTCCATGAAGGCTTGTGGGTCTCTGAACTGCACTTGGGGGGGCCCAGAGGTGCACTTTGGGATATGCTTGGGGGCCCCCTGATGATAGGGGCCCCGTGGCACTGCGCCGCCTAGCCCCATAGTAGCTACGCCCCTGCTGATTGTGTTCTGCAGTAATTACCAAAGACAAACCTGGCAGCCCTCCTCTGCACCTCCTCCAACTCCTGTATTTGATACCCAAAACGTGGATCCCAAACTACACCACCATATTCCAGCAGTGGTATGACCAAAGTTTAGTACCCTAACTCCCTAGTGAATCCCCTCATCACTCTTTCCAACATGTGAAGGATTTTGAAACCTTTCCCTACCACCTGTCCAATGTGGACTGCCGAGTTAAGCTTGTTATCAAATGTAATGCCAAGATAGTTAAATTTCAAGACTTCAATAAGCAATTCTTTCCCCACCTTATAATCATAATAAATCTTTAGTTTTTTATTTGTGTATCTAATAAGTTGACTCTTCTTTGCATTTATCTTCATCCCATGTATCTAATCTTTAAGATCACAAAACTGTATAGCAAAAATGTAATTGCTGGACGTTTTAAATAAAACATAGTTATCTTGAGGCTCGTCCTGTGGAGGCTCAGCCTCTGCAGGCATGGTCTGTGGTGGCCTCGCCTGTGGAGGTTCAGCCTGTGGAGGCTCAGACTGCACAGGCACAGCCTGTGGGGGCTGAGCTTGTCGAGGCTCAAGCTGTAGAGGTAGAAAGTAGAGATAGTGGGTTGGAGGAAGTTGATAAGGATGGGTGGGAGCTGGTAACAGGTCGTAGGAGAATCATGGTTAACAGGATGAACAAGCCAGACACTTCAGTAAATGTGGGGAAAAATAGGTTTGACCTGTTGCCAGAGTCAGGAGGAGAAGATCCTCATGTAGATGTAGGAGTAGCAGTAGGTAAGATGCAGCAGACCTTTAGGAATAAGGGCGTGCAGGGCAAGAATAGGAAAAAAAGGGTTCTGCTGCTAGGTAGTAGCCATGGGAGAGGTGTAGGCCCTCTTCTGCAGGATCAGTTAGGTACAGGATATCAGGTCACAAGCTTTTTCAAACCTAGTGCAACATTAGGCCAGGTAATAGAGGATATAGGTTCCCTTTGTAGGAGTTTCACTAAGGATGATAGAGTAGTGATAGTGGGAGGTGCGGGAAATAGTATTGATAGAAACGCGAGTTATAGTATAGAGAGTGACCTGAGGAAGGTGGTGAAGGAGGCACAGCATACCAGGGTGGAGCTCATGCAGGTCCTAAGTCGCCATGACCGGCCACAATTGAACTATGCTGTGAGGCGGGTTAATGTGGAAACGGAAGTGCTACTTGGGGAAGGCATTAGTTCTGTGTTGGGGGTTGTGCCTGTCAACTCCATTGGTAGGTGGGGTTTCACTAGGCATGGCCTACACCTAAATAGAAGGGGGAAGGGAGTACTTTCTGAGTTGTTAGCTAAAGCAGTGAGGGAGCCCGTTTCCAGTGATGATGGGGTCAGGACTGTGCCTTTTTTAGGTTAGGGGCTGCTGGTGAAGGGACAGAAATAGATTATCAAAGTGATACTGATTGCAGATTCGCGATGGGGAAAGTCACAGATATAAAAGAAATAGATGAAATGGCTGAAACAATAACTGACTGCAGTAAAAGTGGGAAAGAGGAGATAAATTCTGAAAATGTAAAGCCAGTAATGAGGGTGTTAATGGTAAACTGTAGAAGTATAATGAACAAAGTAATCGAATTTGCAAACTTAATAGAGATGCACGAACCACAAGTAATAATTGGGGTAGAGAGTTGGTTAAAAGAAGAAGTACTAGACAGTGAGGTTTTTCCTGATGGTTACAGAGTGTACTGCAGAGATAGAGGAGCAATTGGTGGAGGAGTCTTCATACTAGTTAGCAAAAACTACCACAGTTCACTGGCGTTCATAGATCAAGACCATGAGTTACTTGGGGTAGATTTCTGGGGTAATAAAAAAGAAAAAATCAGAGTGTTGACTGTTTACCGCAGTGGAAGAATGACAGAAGAGGATGAGGCACTTGGGGAGAAATTAAATTCATACTCAGATTTCAGAGGTGAGAATAGAATGATCATCATCGGTGGGGATTTAAATTTACCAGGTGTAAACTGGGAAGGGAATAAGATAAATAACACAAGGGAACAAAGATTTGCAAATATCTTAATAAGGGAAGGAGGATTTACACAAGTGGTTGAGCAAAACACTAGGGGACAAAATATTTTGGATATATTTCTAATTAAGCCCGATGATAACCTTTTGAGGTATCAAGTAACTGAAGGAATAAGTGATCATGAAGCAGTTCTGATGGATATTAGAGGATTCTGTAAACCAGCAGCCAAAATTGAAGGGGGAAATAGGTACAATTATAAAAAGGCACAGGTTTCAAATTTGAAGAAATATTTCAGAGAACAATTCAGCAAATGGAAGGAAGGCTCAGGTACAGTAGAGTCAAGGTGGGAAGAGTTCAAGGATATAATAAGAAAGGGGGAAGAAAGATTTATTCCAAAGCAGAAAATAAAGAGAAGTAGAGAACCTATGTACTATAATAGGGAAGTGAGGAGGTTAAAGAGGTTGGTAAGAAAAGAACATAACAGAGTTAAGAGACAGCAGGGTAGTAGGGAATATTTAAAACAACTAAACAAGGACTTAATAACAGCAAAGAAAATGGCTAAAGATGGGTTTATGAAGAGTATTGTCAGTGCAGGGGAACCATTGACTGATGCATCTAGAAATTTCTATGGCTATATCAGGAAACTGAGGGGAAGGGAGGATGTAGAGACACTTATAGATAAGGATGGAGAAGAAGTTACTGACGATTTAAAAAAGGCAGAGATTTTAAGTAACTGGTTCAGTGAAAGCATTAGGGACAATGAATCAGAAACAGGAGGGTCTAATTCGGAGAACGAGCTTAACAACACAATTAGAAATGACGATAGTAAAAAATTTGATATCCATCCTGAGGAAATCATGAAGGAAATAAGAAAGCTGAAAAAACATAAAGGGGCTGGTGAAGATAATATTACTACAGATATCTTAAAGATAGCCGGATGTGACATTGTACCTAATCTTGAAATATTACCGTAAAATGGGGTTACTTTGGGACTAGTGGTATAACTTTGGGACAGTGCGAAATTTTCAGGTTTCAAAGCTCCCAAACATGTTATTCATTTTGAATTGGAGCATAATGTGCGTTATTAGAAGCACCAATATGTGCTGTCACCTTGTAACATCAGTTAGAAGCTTTTGCTTTATTGTCGTCTCAACAAAGTGCGTTTCTTTTGAAGTCAATATTTTCGAGATTCTGTGTTTTTCCGGAAACTTTCGTTTGCCTAGATAAATCTGTGCGTATTACAACATTGCCAGGTATGTATTTTAAAAAGTACATTCTTTGACAATCACTTTTGTATATAACAGTTATTTTAAAATGTACATGTTACTTAATAACCTCAAAGCTACAAAAAGTCAGCATTCAGTGGTGTAACTTAGGGATTGTCACAAAGTTACCCCACAATGGAACCCAAGTGCTATTCAGTCTATTTTCTGTTTTTTCTACACAGAATAAAAGCTGATAACCATGCCAAGAAAAACCAAACGTGGTCTTGGAACACGGCCATACAAAAATTATACTGAGGAAAGTTTAAATGAGGCCCTGCAGGCAATAAAAAACAAAACTGTCTATTCGCCAAGCAGCGTCAAAATATGGCATTCCAAAGAACACACTGCATCTGAAAAGCCAGGAAAAATATTCAAAACCTGTGGGTCGGGCTTCTGTTTTTACGAAAGAAGAGGAGATGCAATTTGTGGGTCACATTATTGCCACATCAAATTACGTATTTCCTGTGGGTATGGTTGACCTTCAATTGGTAGTAAAGGGCTACCTGGATCGCTGCGGAAAGAAGGAGGGCGCGTTTTAAAAACAACTGGCCTGGAAAGCATTGGGTTAAGGGATTTATGAATCAACACACCTAGCCTAAGTTTCTTTGCTTATGTAGAATTTGTATGTATGTTCTGAGTTTATAACAAAAAAAAAAAAAAAAAAAAAAAAAACAAAAAAAAAAAAAAAAATTGAAAAATTTTCTCTTGTGTTCAATGCTTGTCTGAGATGTTCATAATAAAAAACTGATTTGTAACATTGGTACAAATTAAGTTTTTCTAATCATTTCTGGCGAAAAATGGTACTGTCCCAAAGTTTCCCCACTTGATGGTGTAAGATTGGGACAGAAACAAAGGCTAATTACTATAAAGTGATTGAGTATAGAGTAAAACCATGCCCTTATTTGCAAAGTGGAAGGTCAGTTTTACATAATATCGTAATCTCAGTGAATTATTTTTATAAATATAGATGGGAGGTGTAAAAAACTCGAAAAAGTGTCCCAAAGTTACCCCGTTTTACGGTATTTAAATTGAGTCTAGACACTTGCTGCTTACCACAGGACTGGAAAAGTGCAATAGTAGTACCGGTGCATAAAGGAGGGGTGAGAAATAGAGTTGAGAATTACAGGCCAATCAGTTTGACATCAGTGGTAGGTAAATTAATGGAAAGATTGATATGCAACCACATCAGAAATATATGTGAGGAACGTAATTGGTTTTCAAGCAGGCAAGGATATTCATGCGAATCTCAGTTGGTGGGATATATGCAAGATATTTCAGATGAAATGGACAAGGGAGGCCAAATTGATAGTGTAGCACTAGATCTGTCTAAGGCGTTTGACAGAGTAAGCCATAAAATGGTAGTAAATAAGGTTAAAACCATTGGAGTGGATAAGAAAGTCATTTGCTGGGTAGAAGAATTTTTAAAAGGTAGAAAACAGAAAGTTAGGGTAGGAAATGTAGTATCAAAAGAAGTTGAAGTAAAAATGGGTGTACCACAGGGTAGCGTATTGGGACCATTGCTATTCATTATTCTAATGAATAATTGTGTTGATTGTTTACTATCTGAAATTAGATTGTTTGCAGATGACATAATGCTGTATAAAAGAATCAAAACGATAGAGGATTGTAAACAGTTGCAGGGTGATCTGGACAGGATATCTAATTGGGTTGGTAATCATGGAATGAAGATAAATGCAAAGAAGAGTCAGCTTATTAGATACACAAATAAAAAACAAAAGATTAATTATGAATATAAGGTGGGCAAAGAATTGCTTGCTGAAGACTTGAAATGCAAATATCTTGGAATTACTTTTGATAACAAACTTAACTGGGCAGGACACATAGGACAGGTGGTAGGAAAAGGTTTCAAAGTTCTGCACTTGTTGGAGAGAGTGATGAGGGGATGTACGACAGAAGTCAAGGAATTGGGTTACAAAACTTTGGTCAGACCATTGCTCGAATATGGAAGTGTAGTATGGGACCCTCATTTTACGTATCAGATACAGGAGTTGGAGAGGGTGCAAAGAAGGGCTGCTAGATTTGTTTCTGGAAATTATCGCAGAATGCAATCAGTGACGGATATGATAAAGGAACTGGAATGGGATTCATTGCAAGACAGGAGGAGGTTGAGGAGGATCATGGGAGTGTACAGGGCATATACTGGTGATGAGGCATGGAAAGATGTTGCAATAGGTATGAAAAGTAGTGCATGGAAGGGAAAAGATGACCATGACCACAAGCTGGCACTCGATTTCAGGCACAAGGGTGTAGGAAGATTCTCTTTTTTAGGTAAGGGTGTCAGGGATTGGAATGAGTTACCAAAAGAATTGATGAATAATTTACCGAAAACTTTGAAGGAATTTAAAGATAAAATTTGTAGAGGACAAATGTAGATGGGTGCAGGATAGGGGGAAGATGGGTGTGTAGGGAAATTGCCACTGGAGCCTGTGCTCCATTGCAATTAAAATTAAATTAAATTAATTAAAAAAAAAAAATAGAAAATGTTTGCTATTCCATAGAAGATTATTTAAACTAAGTCAAATTATATAAAACAGCTGAGTTTAATAAACTAGTAGTTATGGATAAATTGTACTAAATTTTATGTATATATTTATACGCCATACATTTATAGACGAATTACAAATTATATACCTTATTTATTAAAAATTAAAATGACGAAAACAATACGGTATACAAGAAAATGTATCATATGGTGAATAAATTAAAAAATAAATTAAGAAAATATTTCCTTAAATATTTCTCAATTCTCAAGCTTCTTTTTTTATTAAAATATAAAAACTTTATGTTTATCCTCTAGCAATCAATTATAAAAAATATCATAAATAACACTGTACAGTCCTAGTCACAGAATTTAAAATAACTACATTCGTACTTCCCGCTGCGAAAGTAGTGTCATATTAATGCAAACAATTGTGTTAATCAGGGTTTCTAAAACTTATTTCCTCGTGTTCAACTTACTTGGATGGGGATCAATCGGATCTATTGGAGATCGCGATTCCGTAACAACAACATTAAATAATATCGTTGTAATAATGTTGCAGTCAATAGCAAAAAGTATGATTTGCAAGCAATAATTCCGTTGTAATATAGCAAGGACAATTATTTTGAACCAGAAATTAGGTTGTAATGCAGCCTGGACCAGCATGAAACAGTTAAATGTACTTCGGAAAGAATTTCTAGAGGAGTCTTGCGTTTGACCACGCAGTATTATGATGCCAACAGCAGGCGGAATCGCGATCTCCAGTAATTCCGATCAATCGTGCACCTGCGAAATTATTAAGCATAACACGGTTCTTTTTGGATGAAGAGCAGAAAGTTTGGCGTTTTAATTATTATATTGTCTCTGGCTTTAACTTCGCCTACACATATAGCAAGATGTTTAGATCGTTTCCATACTTTTATATTACACAAAAACAAGATTCTTATTTTTATTCCAGGGCATAAGTTGTGTCCAAGGTTTGTTCACAGTACGTAACACATTTTTTTTAATGTATTCATATACCTTTGTCTTTAATCTCAGCGGACGAATTAACGAACGACTGAAAGAACAGCATGGAGCACGTACGGTTGTGTCAACCCACTATATTACAAAAAAGTATCATGTACCATTTTAATTCCAAGGCCTAAGTTTATATACAACTCGAAATATAGCAAAATTTTGTAACGCGTTGACATACCTGTATCTTTAACGTCACCGAACTGATTACCTGACGAGTGGAAGAACTGCCAGCTGCAAGTGAGGTTATATCCGTCAAAATTGCTAGACTATTGCGCAATATCACGAATTTACGTGAAATGTCCTGTACAAATTGTTTGCATAAAATACTGGTAATTTGTGTGTACTGTCTTATGCATTATTATTGAAAGATCCACGAACCTATTTACGTCTTTACTAACGCCTAAAACATTTTCTTTTTCGCCCGTTATGTCGGCGAACACTATCGTCATTTATTCGGCAATATCCAAAAATTTACGAGTGCAAATGACTCATTTTTTGGCATTTCCGCTTGTCCGCCCTCGCAGCTTGTATTTTGCAAAATAATTTCTCGCACTTCGGTTTCCACAAAAGCAGAAAAGCTACAACTCTGAAATAATGAAGAATTGTCAGATTCATATTGCCTTGCCAGAAACTGTAATTTTCGATTGATCCATAAATTCTAAAATAATAACCAATTATTTTCGTTAATGGGTAATAACGAGCAAAAAAATGCAACAAGTGTGTATTACTTTTGCACCACACTTTAATAATTTATCGGACAGAATTTTGAATTGACGTTGGAATGTATTGTGTATTTAATTCTCTGTTTCTTTCTTCATTGACAGTAGTCTAATTTTACATTTGATGAGATCGTGATTATGCAAGGAATTGGCGTCATAATAATACAGTAGTCAAATGCAATATACTTTCTGGCATACATTTAACGGTGTCATGCTGTCCCAGGCTGTATTCCAACCTAATTTCTGCTTCAAAATAATGGTCCAGGCTGTATTACAATGGAATTACTTATGGAAATAATATCTTTAATTTAATTTAATTTAATTGCTATGGAGCACAGGCTCCGGTGGCAATTTCCCTACACACCCATCTTCCCCCTATCCTGCACCAACCTACATTTTCCCTCTACAAATTTTATCTTTAAATTCTTTCAAAGTTTTCGGTAAATTATTCATCATTTCTCTTGGTAACTCATTCCAATCCCTGACACCCTTACCTAAAAAAGAGAATCTTCCCACACCCTTGTGCCTGAAATCGAGTGCCAGCTTGTGGTCATGGTCATCTTTTTCCCTTCCATGCACTACTTTTCATACATATTGCAATATCTTTCCATGCCTCATCGCCAGTATATGCCCTGTACACTCCCATGACCCTCCTCATCCTCCTCCTGTCTTGCAATGAATCCCATTCCAGCTCCTTTATCATATCCGTCACTGATTGCATTCTGCGATAATTTCCAGAAACAAATCTAGCAGCCCTTTTTTGCACCCTCTCCAACTCCTGTATTTGATACGTAAAATGAGGGTCCCATACTACACTACCATATTCGAGCAATGGTCTGACCAAAGTTTTGTAACCCAGTTCCTTGACTTCTGTCGTACATCCCCACATCACTCTCTCCAACAAGTGCAGAACTTTGTAACCTTTTCCTACCATCTGACCTATGTGTCCTGCCCAATTAAGCTTGTTATCAAAAGTAATGCCAAGATATTTACATTTCAAGTCTTCAGCAAGCAATTCTTTGCCCACCTTATATTCATAATTAACCTTTTGTTTTTTATTTGTGTATCTAATAAGCTGACTCTTCTTTGCATTTATCTTCATTCCATGTTTACCAACCCAATTAGATATCCTGTCCAGATCACCCTGCAACTGTTTACAATCCTCTATCGTTTTGATTCTTTTATACAGCATTATGTCATCTGCAAACAATCTAATTTCAGATAGTAAGCAATCAACACAATTATTCATTAGAATAATGAATAGCAATGGTCTCAATACGCTACCCTGTGCCACACCCATTTTTACTTCCACTTTTGATACTACATTTCCTACCTTAACTTTCTGTTTTCTACCTTTTAAAAATTCTTCTACCCAGCAAATCACTTTCTCATCCACTCCAATGGTTTTTACCTTATTTACTACCATTTTATGGCTTACTCTGTCAAACGCCTTAGACAGGTCTAGTGCTACACTATCAATTTGGCCTCCCTTGTCCATTTCAGCTGAAATATCTTGCATATATCCCACCAACTGAGATTCGCATGAGTATCCTTGCCTGAAACCATGTTGCCTGCTTGAAAACCACTTACGTTCCTCGCATATATTTCTGATGTGGTTGCATATCAATCTTTCCATTAATTTACCTACCACTGATGTCAAACTGATTGGCCTGTAATTCTCAACTCTATTTCTCACCCCTCCTTTATGTACCGGTACTACTATTGCACTTTTCCAGTCCTGTGGTAAGCAGCAAGTGTCTAGACTCAATTTAAATAATATTTCAAGATTAGGTACAATGTCACATCCGGCTATCTTTAAGATATCTGTAGTAATATTATCTTCACCAGCCCCTTTATTTTTTTTCAACTTTCTTTTTTCCTTCATGATTTCCTCAGGATGAATATAAAATTTTTTACTATCGTCATTTCTAATTGTGTTGTTAAGCTCGTTCTCCGAATTAGACCCTCCTGTTTCTCATTCATTGTCCCTAATGCTTTCACTAAACCAGTTACTTAAAATCTCTGCCTTTTTCAAATCGTCAGTAACTTCTTCTCCATCCTTATCTATAAGTGTCTCTACACCCTCCCACTGACTACAGCAGTAGTATGAAGTAATCAATGAAGTTGTAACAGAATCACAATCTGCAGTGGCTTAACTGAAGGACATTTTAATTTTGAAAACTCAGTATAATCTTTTTTAAAAAAAAGATAGATTCATAACAGTGTGAATGTATGAATAACAAGGTCAATTTTTTGGCACTGGTCTTAATTAAATAAAGGATTTTAAGGAGCTGATTAGGAAGTAAAAATGTAAATAAGGAAGGTGGGAAGAAGCTTCATATATCACAAATGATGGCACAGAAAGAAAAAAAACATGGAACCATGCTGAACATTTCTGGACTAAACTCTTCTTCACTAGCAAAACTTTGAGTGCTCAGGGTCAGAGGTTTAGAACAAATGATTAGTTGGGAAAGGTTGGGATAGAGGTGAACATACTGTTTAACCTGACTAATACAAGTATGCCGATTCATAAATTATTTTATTTTAATGTGTTGTCATATTTCCATCACATTAAAAATATAGAATTAATTATCATGATAGTCGCCTTGATGAAGAAGTCATTTGGTTTGTTTTGCAGCTCTGTGTTTATTAAAGTACACAATGCTTTGGTTTATCTGTGCTGTCTCCTACCTATCTACACATCATCATCATTATCGTTGGGGACCATCTCCAGTTTCCCGGGTGTGGTTTACAAGCCTTTTGTTATAGACGATTGTTTTCCACCTTTTCCTGTCCAGAAAGGTTTCTCTGTCTGTGATGTACTCCCAATTCCAGTCTCTTCTCTCTACGTCCTCCTTCAGTTGGTCTGTCCATCTTCTTCTTGGTCTTCCCATTGGTCTTTTGCCCAGTATCCTTTTTTCCAAATAAGTTTTTGGCAGTCTTTTACTAGTCATTCTCTTCACATGCCAAAACCACCGATGGATGACCTAAGTCTCTCTTCCATGGATTCCCTTAGCTCTACACACCCATCCAATTTTTATAGGCCTACCATCATTGTCAGCATATTGGACTCATTTGTTTTTAAATTACCAGCTTAGAATAATGATGGCCTGTTTAGTGACAGCAAGGATTCTCTACAAAGTTAATGCTACTGCTGCGGTTCTGTAGTAAAATATCAATAATATTGAGCTACATGATATCAACAGAATTACTTCTCGCATCTCTTCTTTTAGATATATACTTTAATTCAACATGACAGACAATGTTAAAAGTAGTTACATTACAAACATGACATTAATATTATTGGTCCAGTGATTGTGCCAACTCTCTGTTTTATTAACTATTGTGGCTTTTATGGTGATACAACTGCTGTTTTGCATGTATAGTGATTTAGTTGCCAAGAATTTTATAAACCAACAATGTTAAGGAAAGGTTACGTAAAGAAAACACATACATAATAAAGTTGAAGGCAAGAGACCTGCTTTTTTTCACAATAAAAAGTGAGGGAAGAACAACAAAAAAATGAACTACCCTGAGATATTAGCTTATCCTTGACCCAAATTACAAGGAAAGGGAAAATAACTCGTCACTCACCAAAGTTGAAGGCAACGACGAGAGAAAAAAATATCACAAACTAAAAATGCACAATATTTCGGTCTTAAACCTTATTCATGCTCAAGAGAATGAGTCATGTGGCTCGGGAGGTGTGCACACGCCGAAGTTTCTTACATGGCTGAGTGGATTATCGATATGGCGGCAAGACTGAAATGTTATATATAAATATGAAAATCCCAGAAGATGATAGATATAGTAATATGCCAAAAGGATATGGAATGTAGAGTTGAAAACAAAAATTAGGGAAATAAATATAGATAGATAGATAAATTTTGAAAAGAAAGAAAGAAAATGTAATTAATATAGTGTATTTTTGTGTTCGTGATATATGTTGTTCTCCTGTCGCTGCCTTTGGTGAGTGATGAGTCATTTTCCCTTTCCTTGTAATTTATATTACCTAAAGCCATTTCCTTTTTCCTTTGTTTAATTACTTATCCTTGATACGCACTATGTGGTATTAAGTATTTGATTCTCTGTAATTCTCTGCAGTGGCAGAATTGTATTTTTATGCTTGGTTAACCAAATGAAGAATTTATTATCTGCAATTAATTCCATGAATAGATGCTCAAACTTGACATGAACTAACTAAAACTAACAAATTTTTTTCAAGTTCTTTTTATCTAATTGTTAATTACAATGAGGTGATTGAAGAGTGAAATAAACTGAATATTAAATAAAAATCAAAAAATTTTCTTTATGTAGCACCAGTGGATCATGTAAAAAATTTCTCCTAGTACATATAACTTAATTTACTTTTATAAGAACATTTTGTCTATGTAATCATAGGTTTTCCAGGCAAATCTGCTGCTTGCAGATTTCTCGGGTGTGTAACTGCATCAATTGGTCATTGTTCAATGAATTTTTGATAGTGTAAGGTGCCATCATCTTCAGATTACTTCTGCTGACTGGCATGAGGAGCACAGTCCAAGTTGTGACTGGCTGACTATGACTGCACTGGTTATAATTACTATTTTACTCTTTCTTGCATAGAACTTCACGTCATCTAACACAGTTATCCTCTCTCAACATCGTGCACTTCTCTTTCGTCATCTCGTATGTCATCAGTATATAATATTGCTTTCATTCTGCATCCCCAATGCTCTGCACGACCTTCTTCGATATTTCATCGATCACCATAGTAAATAACTGGGTTGACAGGAGAAAACCTTGTTTTAGTCCAGTTTTCAAATGAAATCATCCAGTCTTATCCATTCCCACTCGGATACAGCTTTTAGTACCCCCATACACACCATTAGTTTCTCCACAGTCCCCTTCTGTGCTGATTTTCTCTCACTGCTTCCCACAGGCTGTTATATGCCATTTCTATGTCTAGAAAGTCCATCACTAGATCCTTGCCATACAGCTCTTGTAGCTGTCTTACTGCAAATGATTTATCTACCTTGTTTAAATCCATATTGTTTTTCCCGTAGCTGCCTTTCAACTGCTCTTTTTATTCTGCCCTCAAAAATTTTCACATATACCTTTGCACAGTGGAACATCAGGATTATATAACACTAGTTCTGTCTCCTTTCTTAAATACTGGTATTATAACCCCCTCTTTTCCAGTAATCTGGGATTCTTCCCCCATGGCACACAATCTGCATCATTCTGTTGAGGCATCGTATGCTGACTCTTCCAGCAGCTCATATTCAAACGCTCACTTCATCCACTCTGGGCACTTCATTCTCTTTACAGCGTCCTCTAATTCTTTCCATGTAATATCTTCCTTTTCCTCGTGGTCATTTCTTTCCTCTACACCTTCTTTCACATCACCGGATCCTGTCGGATTCAATAGATCCTCAAAATACTCTTTTTCCAGACTTTACCTCTTCTTTCCTGACCACTAAGTTGCTATTGTTAATCCATTTTCATTTTTCTTCCTGTTCCACTGGCTTTGCTTCATTCTTTTTACAGCTATACTGTCTTTTGCTTTCCTTTGTTCTTCTTTGGAACCATTCCCTGAAGGCTTTGTTCTTCTCAACACAGCACCTTTTACAGTGTGATACCACCATGGGATTTCCTCTTCTCCTATCAGCTGTCCTGTCACAGATTGCTTCAGTTACTTTCACTGGTGTTGTTTTAAAGCATTTCTTCTCCTCCTTCACGAGTTGTAAGTCATCCCTAGGTGTTTTCTGTACAAGCTGATCTTTGTATTGTTAAGTGCCCTTGTTGTCCTTCAGTTTCAACATTCTTATTCTTCCCTCCTGGTTGTCTGAGGTCCTTGCTCCCTTTTTCTCTTTCAAGCTATCAGGAGTGAGTAGTCACTTTCTAAGGCTTCTGAAAGGATGACCTTTATATCCACAATACTCTTTCCCATTTGTGATTAAGAGTAATCCACAATTGATTTCCAAGACCATTCTGCACTGTGCCATTTTCTCTCCTAAACCAGGAATTACCTAAAATGAATGTAGAATTCCCTGCATACCTGTTGCCCCATTCTGTTCTCCCAGCACTTCTTCAGAAATCTTCCATGCACTTCCAGTATGCATCATGTTATTACTCCTGCCTAACTGTTGTTGCAAATCATCTTCAAAACCTTCCGTCTCCTGCTGGGTGCACTCTGCTTGAGGACATAAACTCAATGTGCTTGTAACTTTCAATATAACCTTTATTATCCTGTCATTTATTCCTGCTACTTCTTCTGTTAAACCTTATCATGAGCACCACTCAATTTCTTTTACCATCACTGTTGTCAATCTAATACTGCTTGTACCCCTTCACTAATTCCTTCACACCCTCTCCTCTCCATCTTTTCTCAGCTAATCCCAGTATATCCAGTTTCCATCTTTCCATCAAAGCCATAATTTATTCTGTCTTTCCAGTGAAGGTTCTTAATTGTAATCCTTCTATCATTTTTTCTTTGCCAGGTTGTCTAAGTTTGTTTCCTAATCTGAGTTTTGTTCCTTTGTAATTGAAAGCAATCATCAATACTTGGTAAGCTTAACATAGTTGAAGTTTGTCTTCTGGGATTTTCTCCCTTCTTAGCCTTCGAAGAACCCTCTTTATCACAAGACAGTGGTGTCCTCTTCCAATTTCACCTCGAGAGGATGGTTATTCCCATCTGCCATTTTTACCATTCTGAAGATCTCTTCTGCCAAAACTTCCAATGAAGATATAAGGAGATAATAGGGCATGACAACACCTAGAGGGGGGTATCAGCCAATTCTGGTGTGGCTCCCCCTTCCCTTAAGGCTTCACTCACAATGATTAAGAGTAACTGGACCTCTTGTGTGAACCCTTACCACCCAGCTAATGCTACTGGTAATGCCTGTCAACCACATAATGTGATTGGGTAGTCCATCAGCAGTTTTAAGAGCAAATGTCATTCAGTCTGCCCAGGGCTTGTCTCGGATATTAGGGAGCTACGCCCAGAAGTCTCAACACCTCAAGTGACTGCCTACTTGGATACCATATGGGACGGCTCAAGTGTACTCACACACTTCAGAGCAATAATGCTGTAACACTTGTTCTCTTGTTAGCAAGGCTTCCCTTGCAGAATAATCACTGGGGTCACTTATGTGATCTTCCTACCGCACCTCTATTGTATACTGACAAGCATCCTTTACCAAATACTTGGGGTTAGGTAGCTTGCCAATATCTTCAAGGACAGACGCCGTGCAGTCTGCCGGCAGCTAATCTCGGATACTATATTTGTGTGCACTCCAACGCCTCAAGCGACTGCTCCTCACATCTACCCAGTAAGGAACACTTAAAACAATGTTAAAGAATGGTTTATGCAGAATAAATATATAGGGGGACCTAGTGTTGCAAACTGAAAAAAAAAACAAAATGTTTTTTTTTCAGCTTTGTGAAAAAAAACATGAAAAAAAACTTAGCACCCGTGTTTTTTTTCTAAATTTTGTTTTTTTTCTAAATTTTTTTTTTCTTTCAGAAAACAATATATTTGATAAATTATAGTTTTATTTAAGGAACTTCCATTTTACAAGTGTGTTATAAGTCTTACTGAATCATATAATGTCTCACATAATGATTCATAAGTGTATCTATATAGGAAACATAATTTTATTAATCCTATATGTCAGTACCATATTCACTAGTATCAGCACTACCAACACTAGTTCGATCGGTGTCGGAATTTTCTGTCACTTCTTCTGTCTCCTCTAGATCCATAACTTCAGAAATAGTTAAATTTTCTTTTACTGGTTGTTCTTGTATTGTACGCAAAAGATTTTGAGATTGCAATTTTAAATTGTGAGCAAAGTACACACTGTGCATAAAGACTGCGCCGATAGTTCTGTATTACTGTCTTTTAAGTTTGAATTAAAATCTATTATCAAACAAAATAGGAGCTTTACTTCTTTTCAATCGTTTGTTTACACCAACGGTTGCAAGGAAACGATTCATAATTAGGAAACTACGTGGCTCGGTCCAGAGGGAGGAGGGGTTAGCTGGAAGGCTATGCTGGGCTACGTGGGGAGAGGGGGGGGGAGGTTCCGAGCCAGGCCACGAACTTTCCTTTCGTAACATTTTTCACAGTTAAAATGAGGAACTGAACTCACAACAGCATGTGAGTATTTATTTCCCTCAGTTAATTATATTCGTATGTAATTTACAATAGTTTGACAAGAGAAAACAGTAAAAAATGTCATCTGGATTCAAAATGGAAGAAAGCTACGTGCTATGTGAGCGGGGGGGAGGGGGGGGGGGTGTAGGCAAAAGCCACGTGGGGGAAGAGGGAGGGTTCACAGGAGGCCAAAATTGAGCTATGTGGTTTATGCACGCACCCTTACTGACAATTTAATGAGTCAGTACCACTATACACTATACTCTGAGAGTTAACAAGTATACGAATATAAGGAAAGCCCAATTAGTAATAAAAAGAGGCAAAAAACCGTGGATAAATTTTAAATTCTCAATTTTTTTAAAAGATCTGTAGGTAATTTTGTAGGGCTGGCAGCACTATTTCAAATAGCAAGTATCAATCCAAACAATGGGGAATGGGGATTCCTTCTTGCGCAACCTAGTCTCTTCGGGAAATCCCCGTTCATAAAGAAAATTTTAGTCAATTTTGCCAATATTTTGGTAATTTTTTTTCCTGCTGAACCAGAAAAATATAGTAGATTTTAAACTAAGATAAGTACTTAGAATAAACTCTAAAACAGTCATTTTAAACGATAACTGCCTTACAAATTTGAGATTTAGTAGTTGTGAAAAAAACATGTTCCAGAAAAAAAACATGTTTTTTTTCAAAGTTTTTTTTCATATTTTTTTTCAAGCCAGAAAAAAAACCGTTTTTTTACAACACTAGGGGGACCACTCACTGATGCTTCTAAAAATTTCTTTGGCCCTGTTAGAAAACGGGGGTGGGGGGAGGTTAGGTATACTGACAATTGTGGATAAGGAAGGAGATGAATTTGCCAAGGATATGTTTGTTTGGTTTTTTTTTAATGGGGTTATGAAGGTTTTTTTTGGAGCCATGAGGAACCCTTTCAGAAATAGGAATCAGAGAAAGGGCTTCCCACATGAGAGCACCAAAAAAAAAATGAATTTAATTGTGATGAAGTGCATGCCCTGGTGGTAATTTCCCTCAACACCCCTGTTCTTTTCCCATCTACTATTGCACTCTGGTTATTTATTTATTTCATGTCAGAATCATATTGTTTCACAATTACAAACATTATATTGTACTAGACCAAAACTTGGCCACTTCCAGTGTATTTTCTGAGCCTCATATAGATCATCTTCAAAGCAGGATGTTGGACACAGTCAACACTGGAGCCATGTGCTGTACAGTCTGATCTTCTCTGCAGTCGTACTTGAACTCCGCATAGCCCCATCTTGCTAGGTTGACTTTGGATCTTCCCACTCCTGATCTTATCATATTCAGAGACTTCCATATCAACTATCCTTTGTTGTAGCCAGTTGGTAAAGATTCAGACAATCTTCCCCAGCCATAAGTAACAGGAGACATAGCTTCCCCCAATTGTAACCTGGCTTTCTCAATTGTAATAGTATGTTCCTGTGATGTTCTTAGGAAACTTTTCCTGGACTTAGTGTTTGCCTGTGTGGTAAATGCCCATTTATTGGATGAGTTCTTTCATGATCTACTTTTCTCCTTTCCTTGTTTGCTGCTATTTCTCTTCAAACAAATGGTGGTGTTATTCCTGCAAGGTGATGGAGCCATTCAACTGGAGTGTACTTTAAACAGCCTGTAATGATTGTGCAAGTGTCATTAAGTGCAATGTCCACCTATTTGGCATGTGTTGAGTTTTACTATTCAGGACAGGACAGGTATACTCTGCAGCCAAATAGCACAGTACCAAGGCAGAAGTTCAGATGGTTTCAGGGTGGCTACCCCGCTGTGATCCAACCAGTTTTCTTAGGAGATTGTTCATAGTGGAAACTTTCAGCTTGGAATTCATGCAGTCTTAACTGAATATAAGAGATCTGTCAATGGTCACTCCTACATATTTGGAGTGTTGAAGTGTTCCAGTTCAACCTCCAACCATGTTACTTTTAATCTCAAGTGGCTTCTTTATTCTTCCAATGAAATACACATACTTATGTCTTGGCAGGATTTTGTTTAAGCTGGTTTGTGCTATAGTATCTTGAGGGTGCTCTCCACTGATTCAAAGTCTTTGCTCTCATCAGCATACAGGAAGCCCCCTACTGTTGAGGGATATACGCTGATCGTTGGTATATAGGCCCACCGCTAGCTGTTTGAACGCCCACGTGCAATACCGATTATGCCGCCCCCTGTCTAACTACAGCCAGTGGTGTACCAAGGAATTTTCAGCGAACCGGGTCATGAGATTACCGATTGCCGCCCCTTCAAATATTATTTTGCCCAACCCCAATGTTGCCTGAAGCAGCAGTTGAGCAAAAAAAAGGTCACTGCTACATAAATTTTCGCTCCCCTGGATGCCTTGCATGCCTGCTTATGGTGGCCCTGTTGGTATATATGTTAAACAGTACTGGGTCTAGCATAATTCCTTCGGACAGACCATTCTTCTGTAACCTCCAACAGCTATGCTCTTTAGAAGTTAATGAAGAATCTATGATTATGCAGAAGAGTAGCAATGTACGTACTAAGACTGAAATTCCTGGTCATGTGGTAGAACTTGACTAGCTGTAGCAGATGGTTGACAGTGTCATACGCTGCTGACAAATCAACAAATACTACTACTATCACCTTATGAGCTTTGAATCTGCCTTTTATAAATTGCGTAAGATTTAGCAGTTGTCCTGTGCTGCTTTATCCTGAGCAGAATCCAGCTTGTTCAGGTATAAACAAAGGATCAACAACAGTCAAGAGCTGTTCTAAGATAATTCTTTGAAGCAGTTTGTAAAAGTGACATAGAAGTGCAACTGGCCTAAAATTCTCTGAATTATTTCCAACTTTGACAGGTTTAAGAAAGTCAATCACTCAGCTCTTGTTCCATGTCTCTGGAGTTTGACATCTGCTCATACAGTTGTTAAAGAGCTGAAGGATTCATTTCTTTATTGTTAGACCAAAGTGCTTAAATGTCCTCTAGGCCCACTGATTTTCCATTTTTACTATTTCTGGCAGGCTTCTCTAATTCTTCCATGTTGAATGGTGTTGTGAGGTTGTTATTCTCTTCTTGCTCTTCATTTCGCAGTATGAGAATTTTGGATTTGTGATTAGATTTCCAATTTAGTAGTAGTTGGTGGGCTATTTGGTTGATAGTTATGTTATGATGCACAATGGTCTTAGATGGATCATTGTGTAGATGCTTCTGAAGTCTCCATCCTTATGGCTGTCTCTTGTGAAATTTAAGTCTTCAACAGTTTTAATCCACTGATTCTATTTTGTCTCTCTAATAGTGGAAATGGGTTGGTTTCCTACTTCCACCATTGCTTCACCAAATGGATCTTCTGTAATTGCTGTATTCTGTAAGTAGTGCAGCTTGATCTGATGTAAGATCAGGAATGTACAACGTCTGACATCCATGGGAGACAGGCGTTCTGGAACATCTCTTTACAGTTGTGGTGAAGATGTCATAGCATTCCAGTGTTTGTTCTATTGAAAATACATCGGAATTCAACAATTCTGAAAATTCTGACCAATTTGCCTTTTTGTTGTACCTTCAACAGAAATTACTTCCTGAGGTCTAACTGCAGCACATAGGTGACATAGTACTAGCCTGCGCTGTGAGTTAGGTATTGGTGAACAGACAGATTTAACACATTGGTGGCTGATACTGAATACGAGGTCAGGGTTGAAACCTGGCCTCCACTGACCACTGCAGGTAGTTTTTCATCATGGATTAGAGAAAGGTGACTTATTTCAGCCCATTCTTGTACTGTTGCCCCATTCTCATCTTCATGGTCATGGCCGCAAACATTGCTATGACTGTTGAAATCACTGATCACAATCTGTGTGTGTTTATTATGGAAACTGGGTGTTTTTTTTTACCTTGAATACAGCACAAGGTGTTTTATAAAGAGAGGAAATGGTACAGTTCACCATTTCTAGAGTGAGAATTTCTATGTAATTTTTTTCCATGAATGTAGTGGACACTACTTGTATATCAAGATGGATATAGATAGTACTTCTGTATTGCTTATGAGGTCTTTCTATGGCGAGACAAGTTCTGTTTATTTTTAGTCTACACATTTCATAGCTTTTGTGTGTCTCCTGTAGGCACTGATGTTGAATGCATAGATCTTGTAGCAGCTCATCCTTGGCTGCTGACATTCCTTCTATGTTAACACAGATGATTGTTAATTGTGGCCCTGAAAAGGATTCGGATAGTAATGTTTCTGGTGTGAAAGGATCAGCCATCAGGTCATCCTCTGGTAATTTGCACTTTAAATTCTTTCAATGTTTTTAGTAAATTATTTATCATTTCCTTTGGTAATCTATTCTAATCCTTGAACCACTTACCTACAAAAGAAAAGGTTCCCACACCCGTTTGCCTTAAATCGAGTGCCAGCTTGTGGTCATGGACATCTCTTCCTCTCGACACTCCTCTCTTAATTCTCCCACCAATGTATTTCAATGCCTCATCACCGATATGCACCTTGTACACTCCTGTGACTCTTACCCTCTTTCTATCCCCACTCCAGCTCCTCTGTCATATCACTTACTGATTATGTAATTTCCAAAAGGCAAATCTATCAGCCCTTCTTTCCACCCCCTCCAACGCTTGTATTTAATTCCCAAAATTTTGGTCCTATACTACACCACTATATTCAAACAATGGTCTAACCAAAGGTTTGTAACCCAATTTCCTTAATTCTGTATTTCATCCCCTCATCACTCTTGAAACCTTTACTTACTATCTGTCTACTGTGCCCTATTCAGCTAAGTTTGTTATTAAATATTATGCCACGTTATTAACATTTCAGGTCCACAATAAGCAATTCTTTAACCACTTTATAATCATAATCAATCTTTAGCTGTTTATCTGTGTACCTAATAAGCTTCATCCCACATTTACTCATCCAGCTAGATAAATGCTTAAGGAATTTAAAATAAAAATTTGTAAATGGGGTAGGAATTTAACATTCCAATTATAAAAGAAAATATATATATATACATACATATATATATATATGAGCAGGAAAATGCTTTAAGGCAATAAAACTAAGGAAGGATAAGGAAATAAGATCCAACACTTACCTCAGATGAAGGCAGCTTGGGAGGACGAACACAAAAAAGATAGGAAAAGGGGGGAGGGGGAGGGAGGCGCAAATACTAGATTGATAATTGATAATGCTGAAGGTATGTTATCATTGAAAGTGGTAGATCAATATAGTAACTGAGTGACAAAATACATATAAATATAAACAATATAAATAGTAAATATAATAAGTGCTGTGTCTGGTGGGAGGGATTTACTGGAGATTAAAGCCTGGAGGATGTCTGGTGTCCAGGATATTCTGATATGATAGTTCCCATCTACGTATTTCAGAGGAGGTTGTGTCATCAGGGAAATCTCGGATCACCCTAACTGAGAAACAGTTGTTAAAATTATTCAGTTTGTGAGAACTGGCAAGTTTTGTGATTATCGATCTAGTATTTGCGCTCCCCCCCCTCCCCCCCCAATTTCCCTATATGACCATCTTTGCCGGCCAAGCCATTCACCAGACGGCCGTCATTGTGCACACTTCTGCAAGAATAAGGCTATACGCCAAAATGTTGTGCATATTTTGTTTTTGTTCTTTTTTATGTTCGTCATCTCCAGTCACCTTCATCTGTGGTAAGTGTTGGGTCTTATTTCCCTATCCTTCCTTAGTTATACATATATGTATAAATCAAAGGTGTTAAGTAGTGAAAAGGAATTAAATTAGGATTGAGAAATAAGCCACCACTTACCTTTCGATGATGGATGTGCGGTGTGAACAAACGCACAGAAAAAAACAAAAATGTCATAAAAATACAACTGATAAGGAAATTTTCAGGACGAGCCCTTTGTCAACAGAAGAACGTTGTGGGAGGTGGGTGATGTGGGAGACTTCTTTCTGTGAGGCAGGGATCCATCATGTTGGATATCTTCATTATGAAGCCAAATGATAATCTTGTGGGGTGTGAAGTAACTGAAAGCAGTTGAAGCAGTTCTGATGGTTATTAGAGGATTCAGTAAACCAGTGGCCATAACTGTAGGAGGAAATAAGATAGGGAAATGAGCTACCACTTACCTTTAGGTGATGGATGTGGGGCGCGAACACACAGGAAAAACAACAAGACAACATATAAAGAAATTTTTGGGACAAGCTTTTTATCAACAGGAGAACATTATGGTAGGAGGGTGATGTGTGAGACTGCTTTCTATGAGGCAGGGACCCATCATGTTGCATATTTAGTTTCTCCCCGAGAGTGTCATCTTCTTCATTCATTTTTCCACTATTGTAAGTAGCCAAAACCCTGATTTTATCCTTTTTTTTTATTACTCCAGAAGTCTACCCCAAGTAACTCTTGGTCATGAACTGTAAGCAGTCTTTGCTAACCAGCATGAATACCCCTCCACCAGTTGCTTCTCTATCCCTGCAGTAAACCCTATAACCACCGGGGAAAACTTCATTGTCTAGTACTACTTCCTTTAACCAAGACTCTATCCCTACAACTACTTCTGGATTGTGTATCTATCAGATTTTCAATTTCTAAAATAATAATAGTAAAATCTGGATTGCAAAATGGCTACATGGCTTTAGGCATTGATATTCATGTAAATCCCAGTGAGCTATGTCCGATATATTTCTTATGAAATGGACAAGTTAATACTTTTGTACCACTGGATCTCTCCAAGTGTTTTACAGAGGGAACTACAGATTGGAGCAAATAAGGTAAAAATCATTGGAGTGGTTGAAAAAGGGACTTTCTATGTAGAGGAATTCTTTATAGTCAGAGAAGGTGCAGGGCCGGCGCTAGGAATTTCAGGCCCGGGGTAAAATGGGTGACCATTTTTTTTTAGCTCTACAAAATGGCCAGGCGACAATGGAAGTATTTATGGCTTCATGGACTGAGGGCCCCAAGTCGGTGATCGGGCCCCCCATCAGCCAGCGGGGCCCGGGTACTTTTGACCCACTTACCCCCCCCCCCCCCTAACGCCGGCCCTGAGAAGGTGCCACAAGACACTATAATTGGAACATTGTTGTTTGCTATTCTAATTAATGATTGTGTTTAATAGTTTATGGTCAGAGGTTGTTTACTTTTAACTTTGTTATATAATTTGATTACAAGGGGAGCAACTATGAGGAGTTCTGAACAGGGTATTGAGTTGGATATGGAATGAAAATAAATGTGTAGACAAATCATCAGATATGACAGATTTTTTTTTATTACTAAGGATGGGGGAATTACTTGTTGAAGAATAGTAAGTGTAAATGTTTGGCATAACTTTTGATAATAAATTCAGTTGGGTAGGATACATTGGCCTGGTGTTAGGGAGATGTTGCAAAATCTTTCATTTGTTGGAGAGAGTGATCAGCGAACATACCACAGAAGTGGAGGAATTGGGTCAGAAAATTTTAATTTAATTGCTTAACTGCAGAATTATAGAAATATGCCCCTGAAGAATCAACAGAAATCCTGCAAAAACAAACCGAAGAAATTTGGAATGATGAAACTGCACTTGGAGATTGAAAAACGGCTTCGATCCACCCATCGCATAAAAAAAGGCGGTAGGGAGAGCATTAACAACTACAGAGGAATTTCCCTGCTTCCGGTAACCTATAAAATTCTCTAAATTGCCATCGTGGAAAGATTAGAGTCCCAAGTTGGGCACCAACTAAGCAAATACCAAAGGGTCTTCACATAAAGTCACTCAACTGCTGTAAACATCCACAACCTCAAGACAATCATCAGATACTATACACTCACAACAGAGAAATATGTGTCAGTGTTTGTGGACTTTAAGAAAACTGGGAGATGCTATTAAACATCCTTAATGAATTTAGAGTTGACCTAAAACTATTAGCTATAATTAGATCCACCCAGACAAACACAAAATCAAAAGTTAAGTTTTTAGGATGCATGTTGGATTCTTTTGAGGTCACATCTGATGACAATCTGTCTTCACTACTTCTTGTAATAAGAAAGGTGTTATGGAAAGGGGGGGGATGATTATAAATTTTAATTTATTTAAAGAATTGAATTTTGGGTTGGCGAGAATCTCATAGCAGCCAGATCGCAAGGAAACTGACAGTGATATTTATTTTTTTCATTTGGCTTTTACACCACTAGGCACATTTAAATTTACTATTAACATAAAATCACTGGAATATCAAACACAAAGTCTAGACATTACAATTGGCCGATTTATCCAAACAAACAATTAAATGAATTTACGTTAATGTGATTCGGAATTATCTAATGAAGTTTAATTATTAAAAGATGACAAATATGCACAATATGAAGCGAAAACAAATATCAGCAATTAAAACATAAGTACAGGTACATGAAAAATGAATCTCAGGTGCCGTTAAATTAAAGAAAACATTAAGGAACTTGTGATTTGCAAGGGCCTCCACAACCCATAACGTTCAACAAAAGCTCAGAATTGGATCTGCTTGATGAGCAGAGGTCTCCGTCTCAAGTCGCTTACGGGTCTGTTGCAGTCTCAAATAACCCAATGATTCATGAACAGGTGAGTGCACATTACCATCTCATAGACAGCGTCACTGGTGGTTGTCGCACAGCCTGTCTGTGCGATGTCGATACAGCGACCAGACGAGGGTCACCAGTCTGCGACCATAGGACGGTTAATGTCTGGCGCACCTCGGGTTGAACCGTCTCGGTCTGCTCCCAAGCCAGAAGTCACTCCTGCACTGTTGGGAAAGATGGCTCCCTCCTCTCGGCGTAGAAACTTGCCGGGGCAGAAAGAATAAGCCTTGATTTAACTTATGAAAACCATGAGGCCATGTTTCATTGGCGCGTTAGGCTTTCTAGAAATCACGTGATGCCGCAGTACACTCAGGTTTGCGGCAATTTTGCGAGTGTTCTCCCACGCGTCTGTCTCTGGTGGGGAGGGGGAGAGCCGACCTTCATAGCTCCACTATGCAAGCCAGAGGACAACGCGATGGCCTTGACCGGCAACAGTCTGCCTGTCCATTGTCCCTAGGTGTCACTGTGGTGGGCTAATGGTACTACTTCCACCCCTTGGTCGAGGTCTGCAGCTCTTGCTTTAAACAGAAATCTTACACTCGCATATTTGTGCTGAGTCCTCTCACATAAAAACCCTTGCACATTAATTTAATCATATACAATTTGGGCTGCCCAAGATCAGTTTAATTAATCTAATCTAGGCCCTAAATAAAATTAATATTAAAATAATTTGAAATATATAAATTGTAGTGTGGCATAATAATGTCCTGCCACAAACTCGAAAGATCGTTCGGACCTGGTGAGCAAAATTAAAGGAAACTGACTACAGTCCATTGAGAACGCGAACTAAATCTAGAGGGGTCACAATACACACTCTATCTTTGACGGGCAACATCTCTATCCTACCAAAGTACTCAAGAACTGCTAGGATCCAAATTCATTTGCTGAAAGAAATAGCAAAAAAAGAGGAGAAAAAAAAGAGTGAAATATTATTAAAGGAATTCTGTGTTCCAATGGTATCCATCAAAAGAGATCCAACAAAGAAGTATACAGTAAAATAGAGAAAATCATTAAAACAATCCGCAATAGACAGACACGATTCTATGGTCACCTCAAATGAATGGAAGGAAACAGCCTAACAAAACAAAAAACAAAAATCTCTAATTTATTTAATTCAAAACCCTAAACTTTAATACCTTAGTTTGTAAATTTGGAGAAGGCCTTCATTTTATGGGATCAAAACGTGAATGTTCTTTCAGAAGAAGTTAATAACAAGTGGGACAAACTGACTTGAGAATTCCAAAATAAGCTGCAATTCCCCTTGGACAGAAGAGAACAAACAGGCTAATTCAAAATTGTACCCACCTACTTTTGCCCTCTACAAATTTAAATTTTTCAATTTTTATAGTAAATTATTCATCAATTCTCTGGGTAACTTATTCCAATCCCCTTACCTATGAAAGGTAATCTCCCACATCCTTGTGCCTGAAATCATGTGTCAGCACGTGGTTATGATCATCTCTTCCGTTCCATGCATTACTTTTAATTCTTACACCAATATCTTTCCATGCCTCATCACCAATGTACACCTTGTACACTGTTATGAGTCTCTTCACCCTCCTCCTTTATCATACTGTTTACTGATTCTATTCTGCAGACAAATCTAATAGCCCTTCTTTCACCCCCTGCAACTCCTGTATTTGATACCCAAGATATGGGTCCCCTCCTCCCCTGCCTCACCACCATTGTCAGGCAATGGTCTGGGATTTGTAACCCAGTTCCTTTACTTCTCTCGTACATCCTCTCATCACTCTCTCCAAAAAGTGAAGGATTTTTAAACCTTTTTCTATTACCTGTCCAATATGTGCTGCCCAGCTGAGCTTGTTATCAAATGTTATACCAAGATATTTACATTTCAAGTCTTCAACAAGCAATTCTTTCTTCAGCTTATAATCAACCATTAGGTTTTTTTTTTATCTGTGTATCTAATAAGCTGACTCTTCTTTACATTTATCTTCATCCCATGTTTACCAACTGAGCTAGATATCCTGTCCAGATCACCCTGCAGCTGTTCACAATCCTCTACAGTTTTGATCCTTTTACATAGCATTATGTCATCTGCAAACAACCTGACTTCTGGTAGCAAACCATCAACATAATTCCTAATTCATTAGAATAATGAATATCAATGGTCCCAATACGCTACCCTGCAAATATCTGTCCCCATGTGTTATTAATCTTTTTTCCAGTTTACACCTGGTAATTTTAAATCCCCACCAATAATGATAAACATGTATTTGTCTCACACTCTAGCATAGAAAAAAAGATATTATTTCGGCTCCCTTATTTGTATAAAATCCCAAATGATATAAATTTATAAACATCTTATTTACGATATTAGATTCTTGGTCGACGAAACACAAATATTTAACCATAGCAAAAATTTCTTCCTAATGTATTTCAAATTAAACGAACATGTCATCCACTTTCACGGAATGAATAGGGGTGCAAGATGCTGCAATAATGGTCAATAATTTTCAAAGGACACAATTATTATTACACGCAGATTGCAGGACTGGACGGGTGGGGTAGTCCTCGATGACGCAAATAATGCTGAACTGTTGGTAAAAATGAATAGATTTCCCTTCACATTAGCGCGGTCGGAAATTGAGACTACTTAATAGAACGCACGCGGATCATGGAACAAGGGCCCGGAAGTAATTAGCTCCCTGATTGATTTTTTTTAATGCCAACAACGCCCGAAAAAGAAAAGACGTGGTTTTGTGAATACGAGTGTACTGAGTCGCAATGATTAAAAAACACATCGATATTAATTTAATCAATAGCTCTGTTCTCATAAACGTTGGCCAATTAATTCTGAACATATTTTCTGAATTACAGCAGCGATTTCTATGCTGAATATATTTGCTTCAACAGTTTTGTCAAAATGTTTAAGCAACTGCTAAAATTTGTTTAACAAAATTAGGTTTCATTAGAAGTTTGGCATGAACTAAAAACTGTACCACAAATTATTGTATGCACGAAATTCAGACAGATATAATATATATTTATATAAAATACTATATATGTAATATATAATAGTATTATATATTATAAAATAATATATAAAATATTATAGTGACTCTTGGAATATTCTGTGGTCTGTGACAGCTCCGAAACAATTTCTTACCTGCAGGATATTTTATGGCGTTGAATTAAGTAGAGAATTAGCTTCAAAAGAATCACTTGGCATACACGCGCTATACCTACAAAAAACGTCGTTCTGTGAAATCTGTAAATTGCATTTAAACTGAATAATAAAAAGTTACCGCTTTCGATCGCGATAAAAATGTGTGGGCAGTGTTTTTCAGTAGTGTATTATGATTCTTTCTCTCTCTCGCTCTATTTTTTAAAAAATTGAAGCGTAGATTTAACATAAATAACAAAGTGACAAAAATTGAAGCCTCAAACACGGATTCTATTGTCATATCGTTAATCTGTGAAGCAGTTTTACATTCCAAACAATTCACACACACAAACTACATTTTTGTGTCATATCAGATATATATCCCATGCATATATAAATGTCGGTACGTGTTTTGCTCCGTGCAAAGCCGACGGGAGATGAGAATGCCAAATGAACTTATTGCTCTTCAGTGATTGGGGTTGACAGAGAGGGACCGTCTCGGCTCTCGCGTGAGTTTATTTGGCGCCGCGTAATATCGAGACGGAGCTAATACCATCACTGCCATCCGAAAAAAACACGACACATGAAAACACTCCCAGTCCATTACCGCGCGCAGAAAGACCTCTGAGAATCAGCCTTTTCCGTACAAAGAAAATAATCTGCAATTACATTATTATCTCTGGAAAGCAGCTTTGTCCAAAGGAAAATACGATAAACCTGTGTGGTTGGGTCACAAAGCTAGTGTACGCTATTGATCAGTTTTAAACGTGAGAAGCTGAAAATGTCCTGAGACTCTTTCCGCCAGGCAAGTTGCTATTTTTACTTGACAGCTGATTACTGCCTCTATGAAGAAGACGGGATTATACTAAGCGGATCGCGTGAAACACTTAACATTGTTATCTTGATGTTAAATTCGCCGTCCGAGGGGGGAGTAGCTTTAACAAGGGGAGGGCACGATCTTGGGATTTTAAATTGGGATGAGACTTGTACCCCTTTAGGATGTTTACCTCCTGGAATTGTAAGACGCAACGCTCAATAGATCCGGAGAAAACGGCCTTTAAAAATTCAAGCCCAGCTTATATACTAGTGAAATTCCGGTCAGGCTAGCAGCGCAATAGCCCAGTCAGTATCGAGCATGCGTAATACCTGGGCGCTCTGGGTTCGAATCTCGATTCCGTCTATTTTTTTTCATTTTTATTTTTCTGTTTTTACAATTAAATAAATTTTTATTCAATGTTATTGATTATCTTCTTATTCTTATTTTTTTTATATATAAAAATCAATGTTTGTTTGTTCGTCTTCTATGCATTCCTATACCATTTATCAGATTGCAATGAAACTTTGGAGAGTTTTCGAGTGTGCGTCTGCGAAGGTTCCTGTGAAAAAAAAATTCCAAAATGTCACACCCTATTCCCCATAACACCCCATAATTTAGGCAAAACCACATTTTTTATCCGATTTAGATAGGAATTTGTACACTCATACTATAAAACAAACATAAAAATACTGCCTACATACGGTTTACGAATAATTAATCCCCTGTCCCCCTTCCACCCCCATAATTTTTTCACTCCATAATTTAGGCAATACCACATTTTTTATCCGATTTAGATAAGAATTTGTACACTTATACTTTACAACAAACAGAAAAATACTGCCAACATATGGTTTCCGAATATTCATCCCCTCTCCCCCTTTCCACCCCCATTACGTTTTTACCCCATAATTTAGGCAAACCACATTTTTTATCCGATTTAGATAAGAATTTGTACACTTATACTTTAAAACAAACAGAAAAATACTGCCTACGTTTGGTTTCCGAATATTCATCCCCTCTCCCCCCTTTTTACCCCATAATTTAGGCAAACCACATTTTTTATCCGATTTAGATAAGAATTTGTACACTTATACTTTACAACAAACAGAAAAATACTGCCAACATATGGTTTCCGAATATTCATCCCCTCTCCCCCTTTCCACCCCCATTACGTTTTTACCCCATAATTTAGGCAAACCACATTTTTTATCCGATTTAGATAAGAATTTGTACACTTATACTTCAAAACAAACAGAAAAATACGGCCTACGTTTGGTTTCCGAATATTCATCCCCTCTTCCCATTTCCAACGCCATTACGTTTTTACCCCATAATTTAGGCAATACCACATTTTTTATCCGATTTAGATAAGAATTTGTACACTTACACTTTAAAACAAACAGAAAAATACTGCCTACGTATGGTTTCCGAATATTCATCCCCTCTCCCCCTTTCCAACCCCATTACGTTTTTACCCCATAATTTAGGCAAACCACATTTTTTATCCGATTTAGATAAGAATTTGTATACTTACTGTTTAAAACAAACAGAAAAATACTGCCTACGTATGGTTTCCGAATATTCATCCCATCCCCCCTTTCCAACCCCATTACGTTTTTACCCCATAATTTAGGCAAACCACATTTTTTATCCGATTTAGATAAAAATTTGTACACTTATACTTTAAAACAAACAGAAAAAAGTGCTTACGTATGGTTTTTCGAATATTCATCCCCTCTCCCCCTTCCAACCCCATTACGTTTTCACCCCATGAATTAGGCAAACCACATTTTTTATCCGATTTAGATAAGAATTTGTACACTTATAGTTTAAAAAAGAGAGAGAAATACTGCACACATTAATTTCACAAAAACCCAATCCCTCTCATCTCTTTCCACCACCTTAATTACCCCCTCTTCCCCATAACACCCCATAATTTAAACAAACCCGCAAACCGTTCGTCCGATTACTGCGAAGCTATGGTGAATTGTCGAGGGGATGTCGAAAATGGTTCCTGTCAAAAAAATTAAAAAACCCACCCCTCCTCCCCATAATTTAGACAAAACCACATATTTCATATGATTTCAATGGGAATTTGCACACTTATACTTTGGAACAAACAGAAAAATACTGCCTGCATATGTTTTCCAAAGCGCATCCCCTCTCACCCTTTCCAACTGAAAATGAATGTAGCAGCTGTTTAAAATTTATATGTAGATATTTTTTCATTTAATCTATGTGCCTACTCAAGTCCAGCAGTAGTGAAGCATTGCCGGGTCAGCTAGTTTAATTTAAATTTCAAATTTTAAATCATAATATGAGTATATTAACTACCCTATAACTTACTTAAAATATTTTGAAACCATAATAGTTACAATAGTCTTTAAATATAATTAAATTTTGAGTTATTTTATTAACAGTGCTATAAGTTTTATTTCGGATAATACCGTTGTTCTAGTAAAAATTCCGCTTTCACTAATTGTGCTCGATGCTAAAAAAAATTATTGTTTTGTTTTTATGATGGGCTGTTGCGCTGCTAGCCTGGCCGGAATTTCACTAGTATATAAACTGGGCTTCAATTTTTAAAGGCCGTTTTCTCCGAATCTATTGAGCGTTGCGTCTTACGATTCCAGGAGGTAAACATCCTAAAGGGGTATAGGTGTCATCCCAAAATAAAATCCCAAGGTCGTGCCCTCCCCTTGTAAGTGGTGGTCGTTGTTAAAGACGACAAACTACTTGCACCGACCTCTACCGATCGTCGTGGTGAGCAATGGCACTTGGAGTAAATTCTTAACGGGTGTCCAGCCGGATAGAGTCATAGAATGACAACGTTTCGACAACCTGCTCGGTTGTTTTCATCAGGTCTAGTTTAGATATTACTTCTCGAAATCACTGTCTGGTTATTTTATGACTCCGGCTATGATTCCGGCTGGACACCCGTGAAGAATTCACTGTATCAATACCCCGGGAAAGTCTCCATTTACATAATAGCATTTGGGCTTCGTATTCGGGAGGACGCGGAAGTTCCTTTTCGAGGAAGAATCTGGTGGACAGCAGCTGTGTCGGGTGGCATGGAACGGATTAGGGAGCACTAAAGAAGACGGGAGTCATCCATCCGGTTGAAGAAATTTCGCGAGCACGAAGTTTTTATTTTATTTACGTGTTATCAAGAGACAACAGCCACAATTTTAGACCCTTTACGGTAGTTTTAGCCATACCTATACTTACAGGTAAAATAACTCTAAAACCGGAATAAAGTCTTTATATCTATTATCTAAACACTAACCTCGGACAGGCACCTCGCCCATAACCCACCGGTCCGTAATTTAAGGGAACTGCGTGACCTGTGCGTATACATGTGGTGCCTGACAACTGCGGAAACATAACAAGGACTTTTAGAATCCATGCCACGCCGAATCGCTGCTGATTTGCACTCCAAAGATGGACCAACACACTAATAAGCAGCTGGTCATAATGTTTTGGCTGATAAGTGTATTAGGCGGGCTTACATGGTGTATGTATTCGAGTCAGATGTTTCCACTGTGTTCTGTGTCACTGTTATTGTAAACTAAAATAAATGAATTTCCGAAACAATGAATTAAAAGGATGGATCAAACTTAGTTCGCGATACATTGAATGTATGCATACGAGGGTAATATTCGTTACGATTATCAAAAGGCAATGTTAGTGGAGGTTGCAGTTAGTTTGAAAGGCAGTCAGAAACAGAATGACATATAACACATTTTGTTACAGCATAATTCACTAAGAATTTAATTTGATAAACCATTTAAGTTCCTTTCGTAAGGGCCATATCACTGAAGTTATTACTTCAAGCGCATGGAAGAACTTCCGTATTTATCGTGCTGAATGTTGCCTGCATCAGGAATAAAACTGATCCTAGCTGGTGTAACATAAGGTTTTTGGATTCCTAGTTTATTATTAATTTCATTATTGCCGATTACGGCAGCGTAGGGGATGGCGTGCTTGCCTCGCGTTGCAGGGGTCGCCGTTTCGAATCCGGCCTCGGGCATGGGTGGCTTTAATTAAATCTTGTATTTGTTTTGTATCGTCAATACCATACAGAATTTGTAATACTTTAGGTGACTCAATACAAACTTGCAAACTGCAAAATTATATAGCGTTGGCTGTGTGGCCTCGTAACCAAATTACGACTGTATTGCTATATAAACTACAACCGAAATATGTACAACATTACAAAATCAAGATTATTATCATTGTATAGTAACAATTTCATTTAGTTAAACAAAGAAATGAACTGGCAGAGTACTGAGTTACGTCATGTTTTTGCGAGTTTAGAGGCCAGTATTATATATATATATATATATATATATATATATATATTATTATTATCCATGAAATATTTACATCCCTCTCCAGCAGGGATCTATAGAACAAGATTATTAAATAAATGAATAAGATAATGACCAGAACATTCAACAGACCGACAGGTAAGGGGTGGCTGGACAGCTAATGAACAATTGACTTTTTACTGAAGCGGGAGAGCGAAAATCATTACAACAGGTAGCGAACGCGTCGCACAAGAAGTGTACGCCTGGTTGTATCGGCTGCACGGCCAGCCTAACCTAATTTGAACAGGCGTGGCGTGAATAGTTGCACCCCGATACGACACAAAATTACGCTGCGTAACTTGACGTTCCTGGGTGCACAGCGGCGAGAGCGTATTGAGACACCTCAGGTATTACATCGCGTGCTGAGTGGCCGAAGTCTGGAGACTAATAGCACCGCGCGGGAGACGAGCTGTGCAGTGACGCGGAACAGCGACCCGGGCGTCTCTGCTCAGAGCACGTCAGGTCGCTGGAGCGAGACGAGTCGGTCCGCTGATTAGCGTCCCAGGAGTTCCGCGAGGTCGGCCGTATTGGGTGCGGTGCCATGCACGAGGCTCGCATCGTGTCCTCCGCTCTGACTACCTCGCTGCCTGGAGACAGCTGACGCAGGTAATGACTGGGAGGCGCGGTACTGACTGAGAGGTCGCTCTGGCAAGTGATTCAGCCACGCACGAGCGCCGTGGAGCGAGCGTACTGGCGATACGATCGATAGAGTGTTCCCACGAAGCGCGGGTGACAAGCTGTCGAGATGCTCCCTGGCGTCTTGTGGTGGTAGCAATTATTTCGTCACCTGACTTCATACGAAGTATATTCTCAATCGGCGTGGTTTTTGTGTCCACTGCTCAACCTACCTGCAAACCCCTCCCCTTTCTTAACACTCAGAGTGACATTCGTGTTGCCTCCCCCCGACACCTTGTAGCTACAACATCCATGTTTGCAATATAATTTACTTTTTTTTAATTAGTTTACATCACCAGCTAGCTGTCTCTAAATAATTTCATTAGCGTTAATCTTTTTTGTTTTACAGTCTCGAGTTTTATACTTCGTAGCGAAATAAATAATGTCTGGGAATTTAATACTCCAAATGAAACGACGTCCAGGGAAGCTTAATAACGATATTCTGAACATGTTTACGCTAAAAAAAGTATAGGTACAGATTCTTTGGTACCTTTATTTTTAAAACGACTTCACGAATAACATGTCTCTTTAAAATTAATAAAAATTCTCTTAAAAATTGGTTTTACTTGAAAGAAATTCGACAGGCTTATACGAGACTAGCATGCCACAGTCCTGGTTAGTTATTGACAAAATTTCATTTGCTCTGCACACTCGCTGACAAAGGCCGCCAAGCTCGTTTCGTGCTGTTTTTACTTGTTGACTGCAACCAAGTTTTCACCCTGCGCCAGGTGCTGAAGGGTACTTTCGATTGTGCATGCTTTGCAGGGCTAAACTGAAATGAGCAACGCCTATGTGCAACAATCTGATTTCTTTAAATAGTGTTTTAGTTCTGTTTCCTTTTGTTCCAATTTTGGCACATTTTTTGCATTCCACCGATTAGACGAAAGGTCAGTTTCACCGAAGAAACCTATTAAATATTAGGTACTACAAATAGTTTTTTTTCTTTCAGAAAATACTTATGAGCCATATCGAGAATTATAGTTGGGTGCGTAGTAAGCAGTGAGATTGAGGGTAAATTCTCCTCCGAAAATCTCTGTTTCAGCGTATATGCCTCTGCCCTCGTGCGCCTACGTATTAGATTCACATGCGATGTCGACTATGGCATGTGCACATGTAGGCGGTATTTTTTTTATTCCTTTTCTTGTTTCAAAATTTGGTGGTCAGCTTCAATTCTGAGTTCAGTCAAGTCTTTAATAATGCGTTTATGTTGATCCTCGCTTCTCATAGGTAAGTAATACTTATAACAGAACAAAATATCAGAAATTATTGACATTTTCTTATTATTATCTATTTCTCTTGATGGTTAGAAATCAGTTGTTTATCGACAGACGATACATAACGCAACCATACGTCCCGCGATGGGCGGGACAGTCTCCCTTTCAGGCGGTCTGCCCTGGTGTCCCCAGCGAGAGTAAAAAGTCCCGCTTTCGGAAGCAAAACGGCAACTTAATAATAATATTAAGATCTAAAACAGACGATGGGGTTTTTGCCGCCCGGCGGTCGAGTCGATGCTTGGACCATTGCTGACCACGCAAGGATTTATTAGCGGCAGCAAAGATGAAATGTTCGACTAGTTTTCGCTTATTTCCAACTACAGATAAAAAAAAAAAAAAAAAAACACTGGGTTGGAACGCTGAGAAAGTTGCCGCTGAAGACCATTTTGCGGAATTATTTCAACTCTTCGGTGCCAACTGTGTGAACTCTGATGTAGCTATTGAGTACGTAAAGTGTCTGCCTGGAAGTAACGCACCTGTCGAAAGAGTTTTTTTCTCTAATAAATAAAATATGGTCAAGTGACAAAACACATTTATGCGTCGCGGCATTTAAAGCCATTTTGGTTACAAAGACTAACATCAACAAATCGTGTAATGAGTTACATTCGTACTTGAAAACTGGACCCAACATTTTGATTTCTTCCGGCGATAAATTCAAAACAACTGCCTAGTTAAACGTTAGATGTCAGACACTAGTGCTAAAGTAACTTAGATAACATGGAAGACATTCTGCTTATTATAAGTGTTCTTCACTTTTGGATAAAAACTAGTAAAATAAGAAAAAAAAATCGCAGGCTTCCCGCTCTGACGAAAAAGATAAATGGTCACGTTGACGAGACGTCTTCCTGCTATGGCTAATGGTCTGTGCCATTGCTATGACGTATAACAGTTTGCAAGTTTGTGCATGTCTCTGTAGCGTGTGAATGTCCTGACCACCTTGTACCTTGTACATTATTCGATTGAAACAACCCATAATGAATGAGAACTCGCGTATTTTTGGAATAGGCCTGCCCACAGAACAATCCGCCAGCCGGCTGTAATTAAACTTGTATGTTTTTAATTGTACAGTACTCCAAGCAAAGGAATAACTTGGAGAGGGTGGCCATCAGATTTTAAATACTTGTGTGGTAATATTAAGCAAACACCAGTGAACTTCAGCATTACGCATATGAGACCTGAATATCTTTGTGTGCTGTAGATTCATCGAATCCAATGCACCGAGCGCCAATTTCAAAAAGTAAACTAAATGTTTTTAGGTTAATTTATTTTCGCTTATAAATGAATGCAATTTTTCTCGGCGTTGTTTATTTATAAACGTTTCTCGGGAAACAAACCGAATAATATTAGTATTGATGCACAATATTTCGGCGACTTTAAATCGCGGTCGCCATCTTCAGGTGCAGTTGTAAGTCTTGAATTCAGCCTTGAGCGTGTTGTTTGAAAACGGCAAGGCAACGACAGGCGTTGTTATGTTGCCAACCAGCATCTCAGACGTCATTAGACGCCCGCGGAACACAAAAAGCTGAGTGTTGGTGATGAGCAGCCTCAATAACAGGAATCCATGCATCACTTATCTGGAATCCACAATCTCTGTTAACCAAATCAGACGCGTGGCGAATTTCCAATGCTTCTTTAATGACGCTGCCTCAGAAGCCTCTCGCATGTGTCAGCACCTTAGTCGCTTCGAAATCCATGTCCTTCTGCCAAACTATCGGAACTGCTCAGGCGAATTATAGTAAGTTAAGTTAGGTATTTGTATCCTCTTTTTTCGATTGTTTTGGTTTGGTTTTATTAAGTAAAATTGTCGCCTGATATGCATGAGTATTTGTTTGTTTTTAAATAATTAAATTGTAGACAGATTACACAATATGATGGGACAAAGAAACATAAAGTTGAACATTACAAGAAAACTCCTTCGTTATATGTTTTTTATCATAAGGATCTCCTCTGCATCTGCTCTCCTTGCAAATACTTGTGATGACAAGACAAGCTGGTGAACTTGCTCCAGCCTACCTTACTGCTAAGCACACTCTTTCCTACCACCGCGTGCACTACTCTGTGATACATTTTTTGTTTGTGTCGTCAGTCTTTCGACTGGTTTGATGCAATCCTCCATCCTTTCCTATATTACGCTAACCTCTTCATCTCTGCATATCCCTTACAACCCACGTCCTCAATTATCTGTTTCATATATTCTAATCTCTGTCTTCTTCTACAGTTCTTACCTTCGACTGTTCCCTCCACCAGCAAATTAACCAATCCAGCATGTCTCAAAATATGACCTACCAGCCTGTCTCTTCTTTCTGTAAGCTTCTTCCACAAACTTCTTTCCTCACCTATCATTTCCAGAATTCGTTCATTTCTTACTTTTTCTGTCCACTTAATTTTCAGCATTCTTCTGTAGCACCACATTTCAAATGCTTCAAGTTTCTTTCTTTCCGGTATCCTAAAGTCCATGTTTCGCTACTGTAAAGTGCTGTGCTCCACACATAGAGTTTTAAAAAGTTCTTTCTAATTCCTAAATCAATATCTGAAACTAAAAGAGTTTTATTTTTCATCAAGGCTCCTTTTGTTAGTGCTATTCTGCGTTCAACATTATTCCTGCTTCGGCCATCGGTTGTAATTTTGCTTCCCAAGTAATAGAATTCACTTACTTCTCCTATACGATCCTATTTTTATATTTAATATTTAATCTAGTAGTATTGGTATCATTTCTGCTACATTTCATCACCCTAGTCTTGATTTGATTTATATTGAGTCCAAAATCTTCCTTTAGTATTTTGTTCATGGAATTCAGTAACTTCTCAATATCCTCAGCCCTTTCTGTTAACAAGACAATGTCATCAGCAAATCATAACATACTGATTTTTTCTCCCTAAACACTTACGTCACATGGAAATTTTTCTTTTAATTTCTTTATTGCTTCTTCCACATACAAGTTGAATATTAACGGAGATAGACCCTTATAAACTGATGCATGTCTCTCCTGATTCTCTACTTCTATTATAGCCACTTGATTTTTATATAGTTTATATTCTTCTATCTCGATACTTTAGACCTGACTTCTTTAAAATCTGATTCTTATAAAGATTATAAAATATTCTTCAAACTAAGTATTTTAGATGAGACTACTTTAAAATTTTGAATATCTTGTCCCACTTAACATTATCAAAAGCTTTTTCTAAATCAGCAAATGCCATAAAAGTATCTTTGTTTTTCTTGATCCGCCCTTCAAGTATTAATCTTAAAGACTGAATTGCTTCCCTTTTACCGCGAGTTTTCCTAAACCCAAACTGATCTTCACCTACTATCTCTTCTACTACCCTTTCCATCCTTCTGTATATTATTCTGGTCAGTAATTTTGAAGCATGTGATGTTAGACTAATGGTGCGATAATTCTCACATTTGTCGGCTTGTGCTTTCTTCGGAAGTGTGAAGATGATAATTTTATTAAAATCAGTTGGAATTTCTCTTGTTTCATAACTTTTTGATATCAGCTTGAATAATCTTTCGATTCCTTCTTCTCCTAGGGATTTGAGAATCTTTGCACGGATATCATCAATTCCAACTGCCTTATTTGGTTTAAAGTCATTCAGAGCTCTATTAAATTACTTCCTCAAAACAGGATCTCCTAAGTCATCAATGTTGACATCGTCTTCCTTTTCCATTACGCTGTTGTTCAAGTCGTCCCCATCATACAGTTTCTCAATGTATTCCTTCCATCGATTAGCTCTTTCGTCTGAGCTTAAAAGAGGTTTCCCATTGGCAGCTTTAATGTTCACACCTCTTTTCTTAATTTTTCAAAAATTCTGTTTGATCTTCCTATATACAACATTTGCTTTACCTATGATCATTTCCTTTTCTACATCTTCACACTTTTCTTTTAACCATTTTTCTTTTGCTTTTTTGCATTTCCTGTTTATTTGATTTCTAAATTGCCTGTATTGCTCTCTTCCTGCTTCATCCTGAACATTATTGTACCTTCTCCTCTGATCCATTAGCTCAAAATTTCTTCTTTGATTCAAAGTTTTCGGGCGGCTTGTTCCCTAAAGCCTAGTGTTTCATTACCAGCTTTCATTATATCGGTCTTTAATGCATTCCATTCGTCCTCGGTTGATCTCCTTTCAGAGTTACTTCTTAGACCTAAATCTACCATTCTCTTAAATTTCAGCCTGCACTTCATTATTATTAAATTATGGTCAGAGTCTATGTCTGCTCCTGGGTACGCTTTACAGTCTAGAACTTGATTCCTGAATCTCTGTTTGAGCATGATATAATCTAGCTGATACCTGACTTTATCCCCTGGGCGTTTCCAGGTGTATATCCTTCTTTCATGATTCTTAAACAGTGTGTTTGCCACACTAAATTCTCAGCAACCTGCGTCCTTGCTCATTTCTTTCCCCTAGACTAAAAAAACTCCTATAGTATTTCCCTCTTTTCCTTCTCCCACTATTGCATTCCAATCACCCATGATTACTAGATTTTCCTTCCCTTCATATATTGGATTAATTCTTCAATTTCGAGATATATTTTCTCTATTTCGTCATCTTACTGTGACGTTTGCATATACACTTGTACTAACGTGAAACATAACAGAATCACAAATTTATAAACGTTTCTCGGGAAATATTGTGCATTAATAACAATATTACTCGGTTTGTTTCCCGATAAACGTTTATAAATAAACAACGCCGAGAAAAATTACTTTCATTTAGAATCACAAATGTCGATTCTAAAATCGCTTTGAACAAACAATTAGGACGCATTAAAATTTAAGCAGCGGTTAATGTATTTTTAGGATCTTTTCTGAATGATTTAAATGTCCCTGATTTTTGGTTTTGTTTTCAAACTGATGCAAGTAATAAAAATATAAAACTATTTGTTTTAGTTGCTCAATATTTTGACACTGAGAATAAAAAACAAATTATTACACTCTTATGAAAATTTGAGTAGTGTGGGATACTTGACGCTATAATTACTATACCGGCACCACCGTTGCCTGGTCTGAGCGCTGAAAATCTTTGGTATTCACCTCTCTCTTTCTAAGAATAAAGAACATTTTGTTCCAAACTTGGTGAAGGGCGTTTATTACGTATACCTAATTCACAATACAGTCGGGCAACCAATGATTTTTATAACTGATGTTGAAAATATGATTTTAAAAATTGACAGCCATTTCTCTGTATCTGTAGTCCGAAGGGAAGAGCTTAAAAATGTGTTTGCTGCTGTTGAAGGTGAATGGCACGAGCTGAAACGTCATGTAGGTACCAGGTGGCTTTCATTGCCTCCTTCCGTGTACAATATACTTTTGAAATGGAAGTGAGATAAAATATTAGAAATTCTAAAATTAACTTAAAAACGAGAATAAAAATTGATGAACTTTGTTTTTTAAATAAGAATACTGAACGAAACCTATGCAGAAATAAGAGATTGTACTGCCACAAAAACCATAAGCGAAATATGGCAGCATATTTTTAAAGAATACCGAAAATAATTTACCAAATGTATTTAAGATAATTTTATTCCTGCTGTAACGCTCATATACTGTTCAGCCAGAACATAATGACTACCTGCCTACTATCGATATAAACCCGTCCAGGCGATAGCAGCGTCACCTGACGAGGAATGACTGCTAGTCAGACACACGCACGGTGCATGTAGTATCAGTGAGCGTGTTATCCGTGTTTAGAAGGGGAAGGCTCGCGATCTTTCTGAATTTGACCAAGAGCAGATTGTGATGGCCCGGAGGCTCGGCACGAGCATTTCGGAAACTGCACGACTTGTCTCGTGATCGAGGAGTGCTGTGGTGAGTGTCTTCAACAAGTGGCGAAACCAAGGTGAAACCACTTCCACACTTCGAGGGGTTGGGCGGCCATCCCTCATTACAGATGTCGGACGTCGAAGGTTTGGCAGACCGGCAAAACAGGACAGGCGGTGAACTGTGGCGGAACTAACGCCAGTCTTTAATGCTGGACAGAGTACAAGTGTGTCCGAACACACAGTGTAGCGAACACTCCTAACGATGGGCCTCCGCAGTCGACGACCAATGCATTTGCCAATGTTAACACCACGACTGAAATGAGCACGTGACTATCGTCACCGGACGTTGGCGCAGTTGCAGAGCGTTGCCTGGTCTTATGAATCCATGACTGCCCATAAGTATCGTACACTAGTTGCAGGCCAGGTACGCCCGTTCATGACGACCATGTTTGCCAACGGCAGTGGCATTTCTCAACAAGATAACGCGCCATGTCACAAGGCCAGGAGTGTGATGGAGTGGTTCGAGGAACACAGTGGCGAGTTGTAGTTGATGTGCTGGCCCCCCAACTCACCAGATATGAACCCGATCGAACGCATGTGAGATGTGATTGAACATGGCGTCAGAGCTAATTGTCTCCCTCCCTGGAATTAGGTGACTTGTGTGTGCAGATGTGGTGCCAACTCCCTCCAGCGACCTACCAAGGCCTCATTGCTTCCATGCCAAGACCCGTTGCCGAAGGCGGACATAGCGGCTATTAGGTAGGTGCTCATAATAACATGTTTATCTAACTTTAGGTAAACACAAATGAAGCACTCTGTCTCTACACATCACCACTTGAGATACTGCTCGCGGAGAAGCCACGTGAACAGTATTGATGTGTGCCTGTGCGTCATCAATAAAATAAACTTTCCCAATCACTGTAGTCACAGTTTCAAGTCGATCCAGAAACAAGTGATGTTTAAAACACCGCACACAATCTAAATTCAGTACCAGACAAGCAAATCTGGTTTTTCATATCCAACCAATATTTGTTATATTGGCTGTAAGTAAATTAAGATTTTTTTTTCTAATTTCGCAGGAACGAAGCTACGCGAACAGTTATTTAAGTAATACAAAAAAAAATTTCGCTTAGCAAAAATGGCGTTTGGTAATGAACTACTGTACTGGCAAGATGGCTTGTGCCTGAATTGATGATGCACATACTTCGCCATTTTTGCCGAATTCATTTTTTTTATAAAACAAAGAATATCCAATCCGGTAAAAATTGCTGTAGTCTCCGCTAATGAAAGACAACATAGACAAATTTTCGTCCCTTGTTCAGTACGACCAATTTCATGAATTCGTTGCGTCGTTCACGCGCAAATAGATATATCGAGATAATCGCGATTTAAGTTTCCGGGATCAAGGCCGAGAAGTTTTTTTTTTTTTTTTTTTTTTTTTTTTTTTTTTTTTTTTTTTTTTTACGTGTTTTACACTGTTGAAGGTCACATGACACATGCCAAAACAATAACAGTGGAACCCTGGCGAAGCAGTCAATAATCTATGGTGGCGAACTGAGGATGCTCTGCTAAGTATAAGACAGCCCTAACTATCGACATCGAAATACGCCAAAAAATAATAATTTTTGGAGTATGCTATTTCGTTAAGCCGTCTTGTCCGAAGGTGCTGCCGACGTGACAAGTGTTAGTGACAGGACGGGATGAAGGGTAAGAGGTGAGTAGCAGGTGGTTATGGAGGACCGCCGCCACCTGCGGGTTTCTCCCTGCAGTGCGACAGGAACTTTTCCCCTTTCATCGAGATAACGCTCATATTATGGGGCGCCAAACAAGACGTTAATAGCAGTTAAAGATTGTTCGCTGACGATGCGGTCATCTGCGGCCGACTGCTTAAAAGTTCAGCACGATATGGACGTTATTTCGGCGAGGGGGTATCGATGGCAACTTACATCAAACTTCAAAAGGTGCAAGGCACTGTGCATAAATAACAAAAGTGATCAGTTCGTTTAGGTGTAAACGGCTCACGAACTCTTATGGTTGTTTCCCCGAAGTTGTTTGGGCGTAACAGTGCGAGGCCCTGCGCTAAGCTTCGGCCGTAGATAGAGCTGACTCTAGACTGCGATTCACGGGTCGACGTTTGAAGCATTGTAACGCTTATACAAAGAAGACAACATGTACTGGGTTTGTCTGGTAAACAGACAATGTAGGTTTCGTTTGAATTTACTGGAAAACATACGGACAATACCTTTCCCATAAAACCGTGGTGAAATACTTTTTTATCAAGTCTTTTGCGTCGCAATGAAAGGATAGATAAGTTTACAGAAATTAGGTGTGTTACAGGTTTTTATACGAATTCTGAATTCTTACTTTCCTCCTCATGCCATTAGAGATTGGAATGCACCCCCTGCCACCCACAGTATTCTGAACTGCAGAGTATAGATGTAGAGGTAGACCTCTCCTACCGCTGGCCCAGTATCTACGACTTAAATATCTGGGACAATGTTATATGTTTCAATGACACGAAACAAAATATCGGATTAAAAATTGTTGCAAAACTATTTTCTGGGAGTTTTCATGGAAGTAAAGGGGAATGAATAATTTTCTTCTGCCCCAGAACTCGTATATACAGAACTAATTTGTTTCTCTCAATTATTTCGCTTGAAATGGAGACGTTAGCTGTACCAAAGGTTTTCGGTTTTAGTGTATTTTGTTACCAGGTCTGTTTTCAAAACATTATTATCAATGAACTTGAAATCTATCGCAACTTTGACGAAAACCTGTTTTTTAACGACCAATACTAAAAATACTTTTAATATAGTTTTTTGAGTTTCGAGCAGAAGGAGCAAATTTTTCTGGGTGTTACTTTCCCTTGTCTTCTTCTCTTCGATATAGACCATCTAAGAACCACAAAAAGTAATCCCGTTCATTAATTTGATGTTACTTTTCTTGACTTCCAATAGTTCTTCATCCTTTCACTTTGTTATTTCCCCCTTTCTTTCGTCCATATGTTATTACATTTCCTCTTCTCCTGGAAACCCTTGAAATTTTGGACCAATCTCCTGAAAGTTGCTCTATCTTGTATTAAATCTTCTGTTTTGCCGATCTCTATCATATCTTTTTTTACTCCTTGGATCCACTGGTTGCCCTTCTTACTCTTGTAAATACGGTTGAAAATTCTTTTTGTAAGTCTGTTGTTATCCATTCTCATTATGTGACCAAAGAAACTGATTCTCCTCTTTCTGATCGTGTCTGACATTCTTTCTATTTCATCTTCTTTGTATAGGTCTTTATTCCTCTGAACTCACCATTTGCAATTTTTAGTGGTCCCCAATTTTTTCTCAAGATTTTCCTTTCCCTCTTCTCTATTTCTTCTGTTTCTCCAGTTTTCATAGAGAACATAGATTCTGAGGCATACAGTCCTTCTGGTTTGATTTCTGTGTTGTAGTTTTCCTTGAGATACTCTTCTTATTGTATGTATCTTTAGTCAGTTGGTATGCTAGTTCTAGTTTTCTTGCTCTTGATATGTTTGCTTCCTTATCAAGTTCATTAATCTGAATTACTTCACTTAGATACGAGGCGTATTCCAAAAGTAAGGTCCGTTTGATCATAATAAAAACATCGTTCAGGATACAAGGTTTTTATTAACGTCAGTATGTAACTACATATCTAGTTCACTTTTCCACATAATCGCCGTTCATATCTATACACTTTCTGTAACGCTGTACCAGTTTCTTTAACCCCTCGGCATAAAAGTTTGCCGCCTGGGACCTGAACCAATTGGTAACGCTCGTCTTGAGTTCTTCATCGGTTTGAAATCGTTGTCCACCAAGCCACCGTTTCAAATGCAGGAAGAGAAAATAGTCGCTTGGTGCAAGATCTGTACTGTAAGCAGGGTGGTCTAGGATTTCCCAACGAAACTCTTGAATCTTCTCTTTGGTTTTGGAAGCGGTATGCGGGCGTGCGTTGTCGTGCAGGAGGATGATGCCAGACGACAGTTTCCCGCGGCGTCGATTTTGGATGGCACGTCTCAGTTTGGTGAGCGTTGCACAGTACACGTCAGCTGTAATGGTTGTCCCACGGTCCATGAATTCGATCAAAAGGACGCCCTTTTCGTCCCAAAACACGGAAGCCATCATTTTGCGATTCGGGCACGGCGATTGCTTACACTTTTTTGGTTTGGGTGAACCGGAATGGCGCCACTGCGTTGATTGTTGTTTTGATTCTGCGTTGGTGTACGCTATCCACGTCTCGTCTCCCGTAACAATTTGGGAAAACAAACTGTCTCCATCTTGTCTATAGCGCTCCAAAAATTGTCGTGCGCTATGCATTCGTTGCTCTTTGTGCTGAGCGGTGAGCAGTTTTGGCACCCACCGCGCACAAAGCTTCCGATATCCAAGCTCTTCAGTGACAATCCTGTAAATTGAGGTTCTAGCAACATTTGGGAATTCCATAGCCAGACCACTAATCGTCAAACGCCGATCACTTCGCAGTTTTTGGTTAACTTGCTCGACGATGTCGTCGGTCCGAATACTGGGCCTGCCACTCCGCTGTTGATCGTGCACATCTGTGCGACCACTTTGAAATTCTCGACACCAGTGTCGAACTTGTTTCTCACTCATTATGTTTGGTCCATACACTACACACAATTCGCGATGGATGTCCGCAGCTGACGATCCTTTTGCCAACAAAAATCTAATCACACCGCGCACTTCACAACTGGCGGGAGCTACGATTGTCGCGGCCATTTCGAACTGCTCTCAACAATAGATATACGGCTACTGCGGCACGCCAACAATACTGCATATTTACCAGGAGTTGGTAGATGGCGCTGCAGGTGGGAAACGTCATTCAGGCCTATCATCTGTGACATCTTGTACCCCGGACCTTACTTTTGGAATACGCCTCGTATTTAAATTTATTGACTCTGTTAATTTTTCCTTACTCTGTGTGTAGTACTATGGGTGAATCCCTAATATTGGTCATGAATTTAGTCTTCGCAAAAGAGATCTGAAGTCCAACTTTTCCTGCTATTTCTTTCAGAGGGTTGATTTGTTCGAGTGCGGTTTCTGTACTTCCAGAGAGAATTGCCATGTCATCAGCGAAAACCAAACAGTTTACCCCAAACCCTTTGTGCTTCGAACATAATCTTATCTCATGATGAATTCCCCTTTTCTTGAGTTTCTCTTCCCATACTCTTATTACCTTCTCCAAAACGCAATTGAAAAGAAATGGGAAAACCCATCTCCCTGCTTGACACTAGTTTCTATATTAAATTCCTCTAAGATCTCTAGTATAAATTTCACTTTTGAGTTTGTTCCAGTGAGGGTCTGCCTGATTATGTTGACCGATTTTAAGTCAACACCAAATTCCAGTAAAATGTTCAGTAATGACTCGTAGGCTTTTTTGAAGTCCACATAAACTATAACATAGTTTTTGTTCTTTGTAACCCTGTCTCGTAATATAGTTTTTAGATTTATAATCTGTTCTACAAAGGATCGTCCTTTTCTGAACCCACTTTGGTGTTCTCCGATTTTTTTTGTCTATTACTGGTTCAATTCTATTTTGAAGAGCTTTTAACAGTACCTTATATGTCACTGCTACCAGGAAAATTCCTCAGTAATTATTCACATCTGTTCTGTCACCATTCTTGTGCAGTGGGTGTATCAGGGCGTTATTCCATTTATCAGGAATTTTTTCTGTTCGACAGATTTCCTGCAGTATATTTGTCAGTTCCTGCCTAACTTGACCATCTGCCTCTTTCCACAAATCTGCAACAACCAGATCTTCCTCTGCAGCTTTATTCTTTTGCAGACTTTGGATTATGTCATGTATTTCTTTCTCGTCTGGTGGTTCTGAAGGTTTAATATTAATACTATTATATTGGAAGTTCTCGTAATTAAAACTACATTGTAGAAATATGACTGCAAGAAAATTGTGAAGAAGTTAAAAAGGAAATGGTCGTAGGTAGAGGTGGCATGTAGGAAGGTCAAAAAGAATTTTGGAGAAAAGAAATAGGTATAAACATTGTAGCTGCCGATGGGAAACCTGTTCTAAGTTCAAAAGAAAGAGCTATCCGATGGAAGGAATACCTAGGGATGGAGATCATTTGAAAAACAGTGCACTAGGAAAAGAAGTTAATGTCGACATTGATGCCTTAGGTGATCCTGTTTTAAGGACAGAATTTGATAGAGCTTTGAATAATTTGAAATCAAGTAAGGGAGTTGGAATGGATGAGATTCCTGCAAAACTTCTGAAATCCCTGGAAAAAGAAGGAATCCAAAGATTATTAAAACTTATGGAAGACATAGTAGGTGAAGATCAGTTTGGGTTTAGGAAAAACGGCGGTACAAGAGAAGCGATTCTGGTTTTAAGATTAATACTTGAAGGGCGGATCAAGAAAAACAAAGATACTTTTATGGCGTTTGTTGATTTAGAAAAAGTTTTGATAATGTTAGATGGGACAAGATGTTCAAAATTTTAAAGTAGTCGCGTCTAAAATTCTGAGTTTGGACAATATTTTATAATATTTATAAGAATGTGTTTTTTTATCTGCTTAACGTCTCTCTAACAGCGAGGTCTTTATTATTATTATTATTATTATTATTACTCCGCGATTCACTAAAAGTGTGTGGCGGAGGGTGCATTGAACCTATCGAAAAGGGTTATGGTTTGGAAGGGTTATAAGGGATATGGCAGGAGGCGCCCATGGGCTATTCTGAGGAACCATCCCCGCATTCGCGTGTAGTGATCTGGGAAAACCATGGAAAACCCAGATCAGGATGGCTATTTTAGGATGCCAACAGCACTTGGTGTTCCCAGGTGGTCTCCCATCCAGGTACTAACCACGCCCAACGTTGTTTTACTGCGGTGATCGGACGAGAATCGGTCTTTCCAACGTGGTGTGGCCGTGGTCTTTAGAGACGGGAAAGGATGGAGGCAGGGAATGGGAAGGAATTCAGCCATGGCCTTTTGAAGGAAGTATCCCGGCATTTGCCTGGTTATAAGAATCAAGTACTTATAGTAAAAGTAGAGAATCACGTGAGACACATATCAGTTAAAAATTGTTGAGACAAGGTTGTACTCTGTCACCATTAATATTCAAGTTGTATGTAGAGGAAGCAATAGAGAAAGTAAAAGACAAATTGCCATGTGGCATAAGTGTTCAGGGAGAAAAAATTAGTATGCTACGATTTGCTGACGACATTGTCTTGTTAGCAGAACAGGCTGAAGATATTGAGAAGTTACTGAATGGCATGAACAGAATACTGAAGGAAGATTTTGGACTGAATATAAACTAAAGCAAGACAAAAGTGAAGAAATGTAGCAAAAATGATACCAATACTAGCAGATTAAATATAAAAGTCGGGTCGAATGGGATATAAGAAGTTAATGAATTTTGCTTACAACCGATGGCCGAAGCCGGAATCGTGTTAAAAGCGGAATGGCATTAGAAAAAAGAACCTTCATGAGAAACATAAGTTTTTTAGTGGTCGTATCAGACCTATAAACAAACTTTCGTGTTTTTTTTTTTTTGCTGTCATCAGTCTTTCGACTGGTTTGATGTAATCCTCCATCCCTTCCTATCTTGTGCTAACCTCTTCATCTCTACATACCCCTTACAACCCACGTCCTCAATTATCTGCTTCATATATTCTAATCTCTGTCTTCCTCTACAGTTCTTACCTTCGACTGTTCCCTCCACTAACAAATTAACCATCCAGCAAGTCTCAAAATATGACCTACCAACCTGCTTCTTGTTTCACAAACTTCTTTTCTCACCCATTATTTACAAAACTCGTTCATTTCGTACTTTGTCTATTTAATTTTCAGCATTCTTCTGTAACACCACATTTCAAATGCTTCAATTTTCTCTCTTTCTGGTGCGCCTGAAGTCCATGTTTCGCTACCATAAAGTGCTGTGTTCCATACGTAGATTTTTAAAAAGATCTTTCTAATTCCTAGATCAATATTTGAAGCTAACAGATTTCTCTTCTGAACTCTTATGCCACATGAATTTTTCTTTTATTTACTTTATTACTTCTTCTACATACAAGTCAGTGGTCAATAAACTGGTAGCCAGGATATTGCGCTGACAGGTGACAGTACTTCGATCTTTTCGCGGTAGGTAAGTTTATAGAAAATGTTTGGACACGTTTTAATGTCTACGCATCTCGAACAAACACAGAATTCCATCGTTGTTAAAGATTGACTGAATTTGACTCTAGCTTGTTTCTGGGAGGTAGCGAGCCCTCGTCACAGACTCTGCGGTGAGCTGGACCTGCCCTCTGATCAAAGCTCTCTGTGGCTCTGCAGACTCTAATTAGCCCCGTCACTCTCTTTGCCACCGATGCCGACACAATGTGTTTGATGTGATCAGCGTATCGATCACGTGTGCTCACTCCGGCCTCTCAGCTGTCGGTATCGATTTCAATACGCGTCCTTTACCACCACAAGAAGTCGTTGGGCACTAACGTATTTGTTGCTTTACTGACTAAGTTTTGTTCGTTTCAGCTTGTGACCTACGTCTGAAAACAAACAATAGGCCGGCACACGTCTGTTGATACCGTTAATCTTCGCTAGCTGAAAGAAAAATCGTCGACCTACCTCTGCCAGTATTTTGTAACGTTGCTTCGTTTTCTTTTATGCTAACTTCCGACACTTTAGTTGGCAGACACCACACTATGACCAGGACCAAGGAGTGCAGCCTAGCGACACTATATCGAATAGAATTATAGATAATTGACACGAGTAGTAACGGGGGAAAAGGTATCGTAATCACTGAAGTATTGGAAATAAAATATCGATAACTTGAGGTTTCGACAAAAAGGTATCGACAACATGGTATTTATCAATCATTCATTGGAATTATTTAATTTTATCTCTTAATTTAAGTTTAATTTTAAACCTTTTACTATATACTTTTTACAGCTGAATTGGCTAATATTTTTCGACGCTGATAAAATGTTAAGAAATAAATCTTGTTACGTTTTGTAGTCGTACAATGGGAGCGTCCATAAACTACGAAGCACCATCTTCACCTCCTGTGAAACCCCCCCCCCCCAGGGAGCCATACGTGGCTTTTGCCTCCCCTCCCGCGTGACACGTAGCTATTTTCCCTTTTGATTCATTTTGCACTGTTTTCTCTCGTGAGACTATCGTAAATTACATACAGAGATAATTAAATGACGGAAATAAATATTCACACTCGTTTAAGTGTTCTGTATATTTTTTGACTGTGGCAAATAATATGACTGAAAGCTACTTGACTTGGCTGGAAATCCCCCTGGACCAAGCCACGTATTTTATAGACGTTTCTTATGAGAAATTAAAACAAAGTTAAATTCAATGAAACTGAATTTTTTAATTATATATCAAATCAACAGCAAAATGCCACGACTAATTAAACTGTGACAAATATAAATAAAATATATACTAATCTTACACATCCAGCTCTTCCTCCGTACAGTCATTTAAAGACAATAATTTATCCAGTCGTTTCGATGATAATCTGTTTCTTGTCTTTGACATTTTATTGCCTGCCTTCCAAAATAAAAGTTCATCGGGGAGAGATGTTGCTGGAGTTGTCAGGTATTGATGGGCTAACTAACACAGGTAAAGGATTATTAATAGATTCATATCTTCTCACTGCTCCAGACGTGACTCTGGTGTTGCCAAATAAAGGCTCATTTCATTCTTTTCGTTAATCTATAAAGAGGATCCTGATGTATAACTTCTGATTTTTTGTTTTGTGTTTTATAACACTTACTGAGCTTACATTTAGATGTGTTATTAGAAAATAACAAAGGATTAACTGATAGATAATTCACCGTTGCGATTATAACGCAGTTGACCGTTGCACGAGTGTAGTACAGAACAAAACACACTCCAAGGTGGCGTTTGGTGAAATTTGGGGGGGGGGGCTAGGTATCCGACCAGGTCTCACCACGGGGGGGGGGGGGGGTTCCGGAAAAAAAAACACGTCACGTAATTAATGGACGCTCCCCAAACTAAAACAAGCAAGTGATAGCGTTGATAACCAAAGATAATGTAACCTAACCTCTAAGTTTTAGAGTCGAGAATTCTAGACTCGCTTCCTTTTTGAAATAAAACACAAATGTCAAAAATAAGTTCTCACATCATTATTAAGTTCTAAAAGCGGCAGTGGTACCAACATAAAAAGATATATCTGTTGTCTTGTTTTGATGTGTACCCATTCTTGTCTAGGGCGCCATACATCACACAGTCATCTCTTTTGTCATCATATTTTCACTTTTTCCGTTCGTGTCTTTTTATTGCCACTATTTTTTGGTGTCATTTTAGTATGGATATCTCCAAAAGACTACTGATATGAGTAAAAATATGTAATGAAAAGTATCGTGTACCAAAGTAACAGTATCAAAATAAAAGTATCGATACTTTTCCTGTCTTCGTAGTGCCGCCCTTTAACCGCTGCAGCGCTGGCGACGGTAGCGCAGGGGCTGGAGTGCTGGCTCCGAACAAGATCAAATGATAAATGTAGGCATTGCAGCAACACGTACATCTTAAAGAAAGCTGTCCAATCCCTCTAGTAACAGTCAAAATCCTTTATTTAAACCTCATTATAAGCACTATTGCAAAATACTTATTAGGATTATTAAAGAATCTAAAAATATGTACTACAACAGAAGATTCATGACTATGGGAATAAAATTAAAACAATATGGGTATTGGAGAAAACGAGACAGACGTATATATTAAGCAAATTCCAGTAGAATCAAGATTTCAATTGCTTATACATTTAATAAACATTTATTATGTATTGTCAATAAGATGACTTACAATATGGATTTAGTCGATACAGGCTTCCAAGAAAATTTGACACCATGTCTGTAAATTCAGCTTCTCCAGAAGAAACAATAAAAGTTACTAGGTGTCTTAGGAGCAAATACAGGAGTGGTTACGATGATATAAATAAACTGTGATCCACAGAATTAAGTAATTGAGCTAAATTATCTGACCTTCCCAGCGAGCTGTAATTAAAAGCTATATTGAAAGTGGTATCTAATTACTATCATATTCGATAACTTCTCCAGAATTATTGAGAAAGAAAAGTACAACAGAGTTTAACAGATCCTTATAAATAAAAATATTCTAACTGAATCAAAATAAGGCTTTATAAAATTCGATTCCATGGAAGAAATAAATAATAAATTAATGCCTACATACATTTTTTGTGACTTTTCTATAACATTTGAATGTGTTGATCATGAAATTCTGATACACATGTATTATGGTATAAGTGGCATTGTTATTAAATGGTTTACTACCTACATGTTGAACAGAAAAAAATTACTAGAACATTTTAACGCTACATGGTATATATGGTCTCCGTCATATTATTCTGACTCCGTATTGTTTGGGACGCCTTTTAGGTAACTTATATCTTTCCGTATCCAGATTTATCTACTGACCATATTACGAATTATGTCTTTGACCGAAGTAATAATTAAATCACAGCTAATGGCGTCTATCTGAGCTTTATTAAAACTCAATATGAGCAATTTAGCACATGACAAAGATTAATACCAGGCATACATGTAAAATATTCATTCAAGAGCGAGGGAGTGGGATGTTTTCAGTTTTACATACTCACCATAATTTAAATTTGAGGGTGCACGTCTCTGAGCGATTGAGTGCACCGAAATTTACAATTCCTTCAATTTCATCCTTAGTTGATCAATCTGAAGAAACTACTTTTTTTTTTTAACTTTTTTCACTCTCAATGTCATATGCAATAATACTCTGTGGAAATTCAACTCACAGAGACAAAGTATTCAGAGTCCAAAAACGAGTAATAAGAATTATGTGTGAGATTAGTTGTGGAACATTCTGCGGACAACTATTGAAGAAGTCAGGGATTTTAACATTGGTGGCCGAGTATATAGATAAATTAATGTCTTTTGTAGTTATCAAATATACCCTGAAACAGATAGTAAAATACACAATTATGGCACTACAAGTAAAAATGATCTTCATAAAGATTACAAGTCGTCGTCATTTGTTCAAAAAGGAGTCTGACTCTCAGGGATACATGCTCCCAACACATCTTAAATGTCTGTTAAATGTCTGATAGAGGATAAGATTAAACTCAGGGGGAAAAATAAAAGAATTCTACAATAATTGCCAGTTACTAATAAATGGAGTCTACACAATCAAAGTACATATTATTTGGGACAGTGCATCTTCTGGTGTATACATCTATTCTGTTATTTAATTAATTTGCTGTAAATTGTACCCTTTCCAGTCCCATGAATGTATTGAACAACACAGACTTCAAAACGAGATTTGAGGATGTTTATACTATGGAAATTCTGCAACGGATTATCGATGCATACAGTGCTATTGAAGATTTGCATTTCATTCTGCAAGTAGTGATCGAAATGAGCAGTAAGGAAGAGATTAAAGTGTGATTAAAAAAGAGCTGGCTTTACGGCTTCTGAAAGATATACTTGCTACTTATCCTGCATTATGGAGCATCCATAGAAAGATTTTTGGTAGCTTTATCATCTTGCTATGTCTTGAAAGGGATCCTAAGGTTCATCCCTCCTGTTAACAGCATTATTTGAACTGCAATATTTTGTTTTCTACAAATAGTAAGAAATTTATTAATTTCTGATTTGTTTCATTCTAAATCCAAATATTCACTTACATTTGCATTGAATTTTAAGAAGGTTTCTTTCACTTTATAAATGATTTTTAAAACTTTTGAGATGTATGTGTTTGATTTTATTTGAATCCTGTTACCAGTTTATTCCAATAAAATACTTATTTTGGTCTAGTTTTTGGAGTAAATATAAAAACGTGTTTTCTATTCTATTCTAAGCGTACTTTTTACTTTTTTAGAAGAGCCTCCAATAAGAAACCCTTTTAAAGTGAACAATATTTTGCCAGCTCTGAGGAACAAATTTTTAATTATAAAGTATAGCAAACTTTAATATTAGGAAGCCCAAGGGTGTACGAAAAAAAAAAAAAAAATTAAAAATTTGGCAAGTGTTTTGGCGGCCTCGGTTAGAGCTTCTATGGATCATAAAGATTTGTTAAATTAATTTGTGAAAGTCGTATGTTTTACCGCTGTTGCAGCATTAATCCTAGTAGATAACATTTGTCACTTCCGTTTGTTCTACACGGAATAAGAAGACGCCCATCTCTGGTTGGTGAGTGACTGTGAGTCAGATGACCAGCTTTCAAACCGCTATATATTCGTGGATTTCATCCCTGCTCTTAATTCTGCAACACTCACTCAGTGCAATGGAATGCAGTCGCCTTTCAGCCTGGTCACCCCTCTAGGCATACACGCGAATATCTGGTTGTTTCGAAGCAGTTGGCAGAGTCTGGATTGTGCTCGTGCCCCTGTCATTACCTCTACCAGTACAGACGTCGTGTTTAAGGGGACGCCTGTACGTGCGGCGCTGCCCATCACAGCCTATTTCCGACTTTCCTCCTGATCGGCTGAGCCCTGCGGTGATTTAAACACTGATATCAATCATCAGGATTCTTAAACTTCAAGAAGGACATAATCAACCTAGAATTCGCCTCCGACGAACTATCCCAACGACTTTGGGACGTACATTAACTGACTTTTGTGAGACACATCACGGCTGAGACCCTACGTTTAATATCGCACGTCTCCTGCAGTGGGTTAGAATCAATGTCCGGCCATACACTTTTCCATGGTTCTCCGAAATGGCTCCAGGAGAATACATGGATGGATCATTCGGAAAAGCTATGACTGAATCCCTTCCTGTTCCTTGCCCCAGTCGTTTAGCACCTGTAATGACCATGATGACGCGAAAAGTCATAAACAAAAGAAAAAAAGAAAAAGTTTTTATTTTCAAGCAGATCTACGCCATCCATAGAAAATGTCACGTAAAAATAATACCAACCATATTATACGACACAGTCCACAAAAAAAAACAAAAACAAACAAAAACAATGTGTTATATACGTTGGAATTTTTTTTGTATTTTAGTTGCTGAAATAAAGGTGTATGCTTATTTTTAAAATGTCGTTAGTTCTATTATTTAGCTTCATATCGTGGCAATGCTCGTTGTTGTTTACCTATTAAGATTTTATTTTACAGGGTTGTTTCTGAACAAAAAAACGCTGAACTACTGACTTCCGGGTTATAACGATACAGTCACCTCCACTCAATACAGACACTACTGAATTCAAACATTATATGCTACTGAAAAATGGGTAAACTTCCGCAACAACGCTAGTGGTTTAGTGAAAAGTTTTAGACATCTGGTAGTATCCAAAAGGCAGGATCCTCTATGTAGATGTATTTGGAAACAGGTTTGAAGCGGTTTTTGAAGCATAATTGCAGCATAATATCTTCTGCTCCTGTAATTTATTCCGAATTTGCTAAACACATTTCAAAAATTTTGCAATTTATTTTTACTTAATACATTGATCATAAATTCAGAAGACACTCTACAACTTACAAGTAGCGATACTGACACTGGAGATGCAACAGTGCTACTCAGTACCTGCCTGCTTTCTTAGAGAATGCGATACTCATGACAGAATGAGCCAGAATAGTTGGTCTCAACGAAATAGCTAACTCGAAAAAAATATTCATTCTGAATGTATTGTTGCTCATGAATATTTCTTTCCTCCCTCACTTCAAATCGAGCACAGTCTTTTAAAACGATTTGTGAAGGCCAAGAATACACAAGAGAGAGTTATTAGGTACTTTATAACACATTATTTTGTCTTTCATACCTAATATAAAAAATATATATTTCTGGACCTCATATTAGAGACCTTCAATAATTTCCAGATTTTGAAAAACATCTAGTAAATTAATAAATTCAAGGATGAATATGATTGAGAAATTTCTAAAGATATCCTGGAAAGAAGAATAGCTGAAAACTACGAAGTATTAGTGAATCAGATGATTAACGTATACCTGGAATTTAAGTGCAACTTGTCTGTCAAAGCTTATTTCGTAGATTCTCGTTCAATAACTTTAAAGTTGTGAAAGTTCTGACATCCAAAAAATAAGGAAAAGATAAGGAGGAAGGTGAATGCCTTTCCTGTTAGTGATTATACGGACTAGAAAGACAGGCATCCGGTAGGACACAGGTTCAAATCCCTGGTCAGCACTACGGAATTAGTTTTTCCACGGTTTGCGAAATCGCTCTTGGCGATTGCTTGGAATGATTCCTTCCCGTTCCTTAGCCTTTATCCTCCCAGAATCTAACGACCTTGACGTCGACGAGCTGAAATGCCCGAAAAATATACAGTTTACAAGAAATATATAAACATATATACACAATATTGTTTTCGTAGTATGTTTTATGAATCTTGTGTCACATATGACAATTATAAATTCTTAACATAATAATTATTCATTTATTTTACTCATTATAAATTTTAAAATTGCCGAAATATCTTTAAAACTCTGAAAGCAGATTTGAATTCATCGGAAAATATGCAGTAAGAATGAAAAAAATTTCCTTTAAAAAAAAATAAAAATTAAAAGAATAGTGTATTAATAGAATCAAATGACAGCTGTCAATCTGCCATTTCTGAAAATGTAACGATTTTTCATTTATTCTACGAACTTTTGGTGTGAAATCTTAAAATTCTCTCATTACTTCCAAAATTACTTATCCAGGAATTGTTTCTTAATTAAAAGTGATATTTATTTCTTTATCATATGACAATTTAGAACTTTCAATATATATTGGAATAAAATATGCATACTGCAACTTTAAAATATTACAGACATACATCTAGTTTATTAATATAGTCTATCGATTCCTGAGTTTCCAGCGGAAGTCCACAGGATCACCATTGTAAGATCTTATAGGACATTCTTCAATAATATGACCAATAGTCTGAATCTCTCCGCATTCGCATAAGGGGGATGGTTGCTCGCCCCCACTTGTACAGGGAGTGTGCGCATCTACCATGCCGAGTTTTGATTCTGTTGAGTGTGGACCAAGTTTTACGAGGTAAATCAAAATCTGGTGGATTTGGTGTAATGCAACGTATGCTGTTATTTTGGTGTACAGTCCACTCCTGGATCCAAGCTTTGGTGATGTTAAAATAGCATGACTAGCGGGTTTCAAGACCGTAGTCTGTTGATATTGGCATCCTCAATATCTTGGTGTATCGGTAAGTTTCTGCTGTCCATTATCCGTCGCAGGTTAGGTGGTGGTATATGGCTCAGTATCGAGAGCCATCTTGTGGGAGTTGTCTTGATCACGCCTGCAATCATACGCATAGCGTTATTAAGTTGGGTGTCCACTTTTTTCACGTGCGGGCTATTCAGCCAGACCGGGGCACAGTACTCGGCAGCCGAGAAGACAAGACCCAGAGCAGAGGAGTGGAGAGTGGAGGCCGATGCACCCCAGGAGGTACCACATAGTTTTTGAATGATATTGTTTCTTGTGACATCTCAGTCATTTTCGTTAGATATACATTAAATGATAATGTTCTGTCAAAGGTACTTTGGTGTCTTATTGTGGAAAAGTATGGTTTTTTCGAGCCGTATGTTAAGTTCCTTTCTAGCGAGTTTGCTATTTAGATGGAAGCAGGTAACCTATGTTTTAGAAGCATTGGGTTGGAGTCTCCACCTACGGAAATATTTTACCATTGTTTCCAGGTCCTCTGTTAGGATTTCTTCAGACGTTTCGATTGACCTGCACCTTGTGGCGAGAACCCAGTCGTCGGCGTAACCAAAGTATTTTGATCTTGTTTTCGGCAGTGTCTGCGATATACAGGCTGAAAAGGAGCGGAGCGAGCACTGATCCCTGTGGTAGGCCGTTCTTAAGTTTCCTCTGAGAGCTGATATCCGGTGCCCATGACAACCTGGAACACCCTAGTCGTTAAGCATGTTGTCTAACAGGCGTGCTCTAAGTGTGCAGGGAATTACACGAAGAAATTTATATATCATGCCCTCTCTCTGCACTGTTTGTAGTAGCCGCCGAGAGGTCGAATAAATGGAGGCTAAAGTATTTAGTTTCCTTTAGAATGCTGCTTCGATATAGGTAGTTAGCGATAGAACTTGATCTACACAACTTCAGTCGTGGCGGGAAGCCTGCATGTTCACTGGAATCGATTTCAAACTGTCTCTGGCTGATTTTGTTATATATAAGTCTTTCCAGTAGTTTGTAGGTCACAGAAAATGAAGGAAATCGGATCTGTAGTGTTTTTGGCAGTCTGCATGATTACCTGGTTTTAGTACAGCTATTATATTAGAGCGTTTAAATTCCTGGGGAGTTTTGCCAGACTGTATAATGTTCATAAAGAATTCCGCCAGCCATTTTTTGGTGTACTTGTCACAATTTATTAAGAATTCTGGGTCAATGTTGTCAAACCCTGCGGATTTTCTTGGCGAAGTTTTCTTAAGGGCCTCCGATATATCTTCACTCGTATAGGGGCAGGAGTGTTCGGTTTCTGTGGCTTCATTTTTTTAGATTTTCAGTTCTCTCTTCAGTTGGATGGTATGTGCTTTATCTTTTGATGTCCTAAATGTGGCTACTATATGTGAGGCCACTTTATTTGCGCTAGTGGTCGTTCTTTCGCGTTGTATGAGGGCTCCACTTGCTAGTTTCCAATTTCCTGCTCGATGTTTGGAATGAAGTTGAGGCTTCCCTCCGTTTCCGTCCACTTCTCCCTTCTTGATATGTAGCCTGCTGACTGTTTAAAAAAAAAGAAAAGAAAAGAAGTTGACGTTGTGTATGTTTTAATATAACTTAATGTTTGTTTAATGTATACGATGAGAAAGACGGTTTCGCAAAACGGCTAAAGAAGTTTATTTAAGAATGACTGTACCTTATTCACTCTGAATTGGCGGTTCAAGGTCAGATGACGCGAGGACGTTTGCGCATGCGCGGCGAGTCTTTCCCCTCGCTGGTGGGGGTAGGGGAAGAGCTGCGTGGCCTTGAGCGAGCAGACTATAGCCAGCGGCCGCGTCGGGAGGTCGTGTCGCGGGCTGAGAGCGTGTGCGTGTGTGTGCTACTGCTTCCAGCGGCCGTGTGGTGACGCTGTGTGCTGGAGCGCCTTTGTTTGCGGAGGTCGCTGTGTCGCGGCTCACCACACCACAGGTAGGTCACCCGCCGCGCTCTCTTTGTTACCTGATGCAAAACAGCAGGGCTTCGGAGCCGCTGTCGCTCCAGCGGTGAAGCCTGCAAACTAGACGGCGTATCTGTTGCTCCCGTCTCGAGTTCCATCTCGGGTCTAGACGCCTCCACGGCTTCCGCGGAGCAGGTAAACAATTTCTGCGTCGTCTGGAGCGTTTCTGTGAATGCAGTCTTTCAGGTGGCATGCTTCCGGCTTCGTTACCACGGACCGGTGCTGCGATTCAATATTCACTGGCGAGATGTATTTAGTTTCGCTCGCAGAACACACATCAGCACATCTGTGTCACTGAGCAAAGGCGAAATGTCGACATTTCATACTAGAACGCCGCAGATAGCGTAAAAACTACCTACATCACTGACTGTCATTACGGCTGTAGCGGCGACTCTGCGAACTGTTCTTCCTGATCTGATTGGCTGGACTTTTCAAGTTACTTCTACCAAATAAGGTCGGTTCTCACTGCTGAATCTAGGACATACGCAGTGAGCGGTAACGCTGTGGCCTCACATTCAGGAGGTCGCGGAGTCGAATCCCTGTCCGGCCATCCAGATTTGGGTTTTCCATGGTTTACCCTATGTTATACTATATAAATGCCGGGATTGTTCCTTCAAAAACGCATGGCCGCATTCCTACCATTCCTTGCTGCTAGTCCTTTCTAGCTTAAAAAAAGGATACTCTGCTGTTTAAAAAACTGTGGTTGAATGGTTCAAGCTCCGACCGGCGTGCATGGTGACAGAGTCTCAACTTGCGGGTTTATATTTATGCAAATTATTATTCGTGTTTACGATATTAATTATTTTCAAATGTGGTTTTGTAACAATCACGGAACGATTGTATAATGAACGGTTGTATAATGAAGAATCTCAAGATCTGCGGGTTATTCGTTAACAACGTCATGCAACAGAAAACTTATTCGTCTATTAGAGTATAGAACAAAATGATCCTTGTTTAACATAGGTTTAGCGCAGATGTTACAAAAATTAGACGATGAGACGATTTAATAGACTTGTGTATAAGCAGGGTCGTTAGTGAGTGGGAAATATCATGCAGTAGACAATGTTCGCACGGTCGTGGTGCACTGCGGGCCACTATTACCAGCGACTTACAATAACTCAAACAATAGCTTAAACCGCTAACAGGGGCGACTCTCAAAACTTCCTTCAAACTCGACAGAAAGTTCAGACAGTGAGTCAAGTTTGAACTCAAAATAACACGTTCACGCGGAAGCATTTAGCAGACCTCCATATCACAGAATACATTGACATTCCTTTCCTTGTCTCAGCGACCAACTGTGGTTCAAAGAGCTCGAAAATCAGAAGCTGAATTCGAACGCAAACACGATCGCATTTTGTACTGACGGCATCCCAGCATATCACGTCAAAACTAATACGCACTGCACCTTCTCTTGACTAGCGGTTCGAAGTTGGTCTTATTTTTGCTCCCAAAAAAGCGCGACGTGAAAAGTGGAGAGAATTTTTTGAAAAAAGTGACGGTTGTTCTTCCTGAAGGTTTGTAGAATATGTACGTGAAAAAATGTCATTTTTTAAATAATAAATGTGTGTACACTGTACAGAGTGATAGTGGAAAATGTAGGTAATGGTGTATAGTATTTAATTCCTTTAAGAAACCTTCCACCTAGTTCCACTTTTCGGAGCTGCGGACGTGTAACGCTCGCTTGTAGCTGCAGAGCTCACTAAACTGTCGCGACTTATTGATTATAATTAAAATAGTATGTAGGGTGGTTTGATGTTTTTATTCTTTCAATACATTTGTCGAATTTTTTTTTTCTTTCGAAATAATATAATAAAGCATAGGTCTACTAAATAATATTGTTACGAGTGTTTATAATTGTTGAAATACATCTGATATAAACAAACAGTTTCATAAAACAAATTAAAACTGATGACAGCTATTAAACTTAATTAATTTCGTGTTAGTGAGACTAGATTAACCATTAAACAGTCAATACTGTCCTTTTTATCGGTTTATTAAAATTGTCGATAGCAATTAAAAGTAATTAATATCGTACCAGTGACGCTAGTTTAGTCAATAAACAGTCAATGCTGTATTTTTTACCAATTTTTGACAATATTGATTTTTTTGCCATACAAAATAATTTATACAACATAAGATTACAACAGTATTGTCGAATTTAACAAAATTGATATACGCGACACAGACGAATAGAAATTCCTAACACGTTTTTAGATGTTATCATGATACTAATAAATAAAATATTCATTAATTACATTTCACATTATTTTATGCATGTCTTGTGTTTATTAATTGGTATGTACTCTGAACTAAGTTTTCGTTGCAGCTGGGTTGACCATTTTCTACTTTTGAACCTAACTCAGCGCCCGCAGAAACTTGCCCGAACGAATTACACTACTTTTTTATTTTTAAGAATTACGCTATTTTTTAACACCATATTCGAAAATAACGACATAACGACCAAAAAAATCCCTGTGTACACATTTTCGAGCAATTTTTTTTTCACAACAGATTGCAACCTAACGATCACAAAAATTTCTGCATGCACTGTTTAGATTTTTGGCCAAGTTTCCGAGCGATTTTGTACTTATCCAACCCTGGTATCTGTAAACCTGTTCGTCACTAGTTAGTCACTGGTCACGGGGGTGAGAGAAACACGACATTTTAGTTGTTTTGATTTTAAGTTCCAGCCAGTTGGCTACTCAACTATTCTTTCACTTGATTCATCAATACTTTTAAGATCCAGTATTCCCTCTTACGCTGTGGTTTATTTAGCTACTCCTGTCAGACTTTCTCCTCAGAGCCGTCGTTAATCGATACTCTGTTGCCCACTTTTGCTGTAAGAAATCCTTCGGCTGGAGTGCTCGCTGTACTGTTCCCTCTGGTTGACTGTGCAGTTCCCTCACAGCAGCAACCAGCCAGGCGGTCTTCTACATAGCCAGCAGATTTCACTCACAATTTAATATGGAACGTAAAAGCGTATCTATATTTGCAGTACAGAGATGTTGCCCAAATATTATACATCTTATCTAACTAAATTCGACTAGGATTTAAATATCATAACGAAGCGACGTAGCACGCAGCGTATGACGACATTCAATATGGCGCTGTCACAATTTTTATGGTGCTTCCAGTCTACTCAATGCAGAATTTCAGTGGCCTGTTGTGAATATGGTTCCAGTCGCCTCCTACACTGGCAATCAGATAAATTGAATGGAAGACTTTGTTAGTTAAAAATGACGTGTAATCATCGAGCAAGCAAATGATGCGCAAATTAAATTCTCATTTAATACCACACATAAGTAATAATGTTTCAATGTTTTTAAATTTCCACTGTAAGTTTTTTGTTTTACGTTTGCAACATGCAGTTCAGTAGGAATTTCCTCTATACGGTATGTTAAATATCAGTAAAGAATATTATCGGTAGCTGACTAAAAGATTCTTAAAGAGAAGGACCTAGCCGAGGTTCGATTCATTGCGTTCACTGACGAAAGCGCCGCCAAAGCCGCTAGCCACTGATTTATATCTAATATCTTATATCTAATCTTAGTGGTGTAGTAGCTCAGTTATCTAGGCGCTTGCTTCCAAAACTACGGGGTCCGGTTGCAGTTTAATATCTCTGTGGGGATGCGAGCTACGCCAAGACGTGCGATGGTTGGTTAAACTGTAGGCCCCATAGGAAAGGAACTGACTGTCCAACCTCTTAGTGTGGTATAGCCGCAGCTACAGGTTCGATCGATTTTATGGCGCGGGTCTTGGCTCCGGGATATCGCGTGTCGTATTGGTCAAAGCTGCTTATACACGCAGTAAGTAGTAGCTCGTACAGAAGGTAAGGTTTCCTGCTTTCAACTGGGATCTCTTTCTATCTCCATAGTCTCTGGTAGCGCTCAGAGTTTTGTAGTTAGCTGTAATGTTTTCGATAACCATATTATGGCAGATATAGATTTTGCTGCGTAAATTTTTTGAGCCAAATGTTGGAATACACAGACAGAGCAGGTAAAAACAGTCACGACATTCTTTCAGATTTTTGCGTGGAATATATGCGAATGAATAAACTTAGGACTAGAAAATTTTGCCGTGAAGCATACAACTTGACTTTTCACCGAAAATATTTTTGTCTTTATTCTCATAAATCATCATAAAAAACCCGATGGAAAACGTTTTCAAATATTTTGAGGAAAATAAATATTCTATTAATATTGAAATAAACTTGAAGTTATAATTGCAGCAGTATTAGAAAAATCATAAACGAATGGTGATTATAAGCGATACCGACAGCATGCAGCGTGGTAGTGTGGTCCCTCGCCGCTTGGCGGCGCCCCGTTCCGCCGAACGAGCAGCCACTTGCTGCAGCTGTTACGGAAACTAATTCCCATCTCATGAAATCCCTGGAATCTCTGACTGAGGGGATACTGGCCTAGAACGTATGTAAGACGATGATTAGCTGCCTCCTTGCGCGTATTTGTTCAGCTTGGCGTTTACCGCAGTTGTTTTTGCATGTATCGTAGATAACCACTCCACAGTAATGGTTCCTAAAGTTTTTAGTATGACGCACGCCTCTCCTCGTCACAATTTATTGTAAATAATGTAAATTACTACTTCTCGGTACTAACAACGTCATATGAGAAGAAACTCGGTAAGTATGTGATGTTATAATAACAATCTTGAACTCTAATGGGCTGCGAAGGGGACATAGTATTATACTTCCGACGGATTAAAGCTGGGGTATCGTCCACACGGGCGACAAAGCCACCTCTCACTCCCTCCCCTCCCTGTCTTCGCGGCCCGCAGTGTGGGAACCTGTACCGTACAGGTACAAAACACAAGTGGAAAGCATGGCAGCTAGATAAGTTCGCACTCGGTGGTTGGAAAGGCAAAAGACTAGAGGACAAAAGTCAGGAGAAAAGAGAGTGCTGGTAGAATATGAGGCATACACAGGTGAAGCAACCCCCGAACATGTAATCTGGGCCTGTCAGATAACGGAAGAAGTAAGGACACCTGATGTCAACATAATACGCAGTAGATCAACGCGAGACATAATTCTAGATGAGCGATCGTGGATTATTTTCGATAATCTGGCGGACAAAGTATCAGAACTGCACAAATATATATATATATATATATATATATATATATATATATATATATCTGGACTTAGTGGCAGTCGGGCATTGGGACCGGCCTAGGGAAGTCGCACGGCCAAACATACGGGCATAGAAAATTGGATGAGACTAAACAGTATTCTACAGAAACTTCCGGGAGCCGGAAGTTTTGTCCCGATGTGTCGGTCGATCCTGTCCCACTGGAAATCCAGAGGGGCATGGCTGGCAGACTATCCCGGGATGATAGTGGTGGGTAGATTAGTGTTGATAGAGTAGTATAGGTTTCAAGTTAGATTAGAATAGACGTTGTAGATAATTTTTTCTAACTAAAAAACGGATAAGGACTTATAGGGGATGATTATAAAACCAGAGGTGATTATTGCAAAAACAAATCAAATGCATAACTGATAAATTAAGTAATACTACCATTGTTAGAACGAAACCTAGCCTACTACAGGCCTGAGTCAGAACGATGGCGTGGCAGAATGAGCAAACGTCAGCATACCACTTACAGCAAACAAAGCGCTTCTACCACGGCCAAAACAAACTTGTTTGTAATGTATAGGGAATGTATCATTAACTTTTGCAGAATGAGCATATTGAGAATGTAATGGGGAAAGCAAATCGTATACTCCGATTTCTAGGTCGTAATTTAAATCAATGCACTCAGGAAGTTAAATCGATTGTATACAAGTCACTAGTACGTCCTCACTTAGAGTATTGTTGTTCTGTATGGGGTCCCCATCAAAAGGGGTTAATGGAGGCTTTAGAGAAGGTCCAAAGAAGAGCCGCCCGATTCGTGACAGGTATATATAGTTGGAGGGAAAGTGTAAGTGCGATGTTGAAGGAGTTAGGTTGGGAAGACCTGGAACACCGAAGGCGTTGCTCTCGACGGAAGCTAATTGAAAAATTCACGACAGATGTATTTCGGAATGACAGTCAGCAAATATTGCTACCAGCAACATTCATATCTCGAAATGACCGTGAAAATAAGATAAGAGAAATCAGGGCCAGAACCGATTCATTTCTGTACTCATTTTTCCCACGAGCGATTAGGGAATGGAATAGAAAGGATTTACCGGGCGAGTAAACTTAAAATCCGACAGGAGTAGCTTTCGATAAAGCACTCCAGCCATCCTGATCTGGGTTTTCCATGGTTTTCCCAGATCACTATACGCGAATGCGGGGATGGTTCCTCACAATAGCCCATGGGCGCCTCCTGCCATATCCCTTATAACCCTTCCAAACCATAACCCTTCTCGATAGGTGCTATGCACCCTCCGCCACACACTTTTAGTGAATCGCGGAGTAATAATAATAATAATAATAATAATAATTACACAATGAACCATAAAAGTATGTGGGAGTTAATTTCCATATTAATGGTAAGCCAGGATGCTGCAAATGTGAACTGGCTCAGGACTGTAGTGGCTGAGAACATAAAATTAAGTGAATGTTACTTATAAGCAATTATTATTATCCAGTAATCCGGTATAACTACATGATATATTACAGACAGATATGTACAAACTGGGCTAACAGCAACTAACTGAATAATGGCATACTCTAAGAATAAGTGAAATATTTCAATAAAAACTACCAGCATTATAACAACAATAAGCGACATTTGTGATTATATATAATATTAAAGTTTGCAATAGCAGCTGTTAAGCAAGACCAAATGTAATATTATAGAATTAATCAGACAATAAGTCGAAGTGTGATGGAACTATGCACCAAATTCCTTGCATGCAAATGTTTCGTGACACTATGTAATCTCCTGACACTATGTAATCAACAATTTAAAAAAATAATATGTAGGGCCTAATTGAGTCACTGAGATATTAGGCTGTATAAATGAAGGGTAAAAAAAAAAAAATACACACGCGAAGAGGTCTTGATAGATATTGGTAAAAGAATTAGGAATAGTACTTGGTAAGAAGAGATGATGACGACCAAAAACCACCGCTTGATTTTGAGGAGTAAGAAGGTCTCGAGTGTTTGATTACGAAATAAATGAATGATACACGGGACCTATAGAGGGAAATGCAAATCGCTTTACCTTAGACAGTGACAGAATGTAATATGTATTTTAGTCGGTGATAGAAGCGATGTTGACTGTAGCTCGTGGCTTGTTATGGAAGGTACCCGCGCGGCTATCTACCTCGCTGTTTACGGTCGGTACAGGCGGCACTGTGGGGTTGGCAGACCTGATGGGGTTTCACTGTAAATATCGACGAGCGAGGCGACGCCCCCCGGCAGCTTGACAGCAGCGGCAGCCACCGAGGCGGCTATTCTCTCGCAGGTGTTACGTCGTGTTCGTGCCCTATATAGACAACGTGCAGCATGGTGAAGAAGCGGCGCCCTGTCTCACCGCAGCAGACACCGTCACGCCAAGCTGAGTCGACATCAGGCGAAGTTGCTACGGCGCAACATGGGGTCACAGCACATGAGCACAGGGAGGCTCAGTCTACACCCTGCGCAAACGCTGCCGACGTGCGGTCTCCCCAGTGCGTCACTCCTACGACATCTAACGCGGGCAGCTATGTTGGAACCCGCTCACGTCGATCCCAGGGATCAGACACCGCAAACTCATCCTGGACAACATGGTCGTCACCAAGAATTGAAGATGGATTTGACGACCCCGACTTCGAGGAGGCGGAGACCCTGATCTATATCCGTTGTACATCTGGCAAGTATAGCGAAATCTTCATGGCAAAAGGACAGTACACATCCCGAAGCTGGTGGAAGAAATACCTAGACGCCCAGGTTCAACCATGCATAATCCAACTCCGAGTCAAGTCCGGGAGTAAAGAGTATGCATGGGAAATACCAAGTAACATGTTCCTGTGCATCCTCAGCGACGAGAAGTTCGGTCACTTCGCCACGCCCATCACTGACAAGAAGAATGACTGGTCACGGTTTGTCAGCCTTCCTGTCATCCTCAGCAAGGATTTCAGAGAGGATGACTATTTTGAAGACCTACATCAGGTGCTATATTGCAAACCACACCAACTATCATCTTCGTCTAGCCAGGAAGATGAGTCGCAAACCTCAAGAAAAGACGGAACTACCGCCGGCCTTAAAGGACCGGAATCTCCAAGAACACCGTCCTTGCCCATGCACCTCGACGCCACGCCTAGTGCAGACCACCAAGTAGTGGCATCGCAAGCGCCGACAGGGTTGACACCGGACAACCTGCTCGTAACATGTGCGAGCCCATCAGAGTTAGCGGCGGTTAAGGATTTTCTCGAGAGCCACAGCATTCAATTCCAGCTCGTCCAGTATGGAGGCGCAGGGCTTCCGAAAAGTGATAGCATCCCAAACACTGCTTCGCCAGAGGAAGCAACCAACCGAGGAACGGAGGTCACCCCAGATGAAAACCTCCCACCACCCACAGAACCCAAGCAGTCAACGCCATCGGAAATCAATGATGTTGAGGCAGCCAATATCCAAGTCAAGAAGCAAAACGGCCGGAGCACCAAGAAGAATCCCCGCAGGAAGAAATCATCATTGTCAACTGTTGACCAATGCTTCAGGTGCCAGGGATTCTGGCATCGATCGAAGGATTGCCGGAACCAAGTTCGGTGCGTTCGCTGCGGGGAAAATCACAGCGTGTTGGTGTGCACCAGACCACGCGAAGCGACACCAACTTGCGCCAACTGCGCCATGGACCACGCGGCTAGCTACGGGGGCTGCCCACTGAGGAGGAAGCTGCAAGCGGCTATCAACAGGAGCCGCCCCCAAACCAGCACAGAGAAGATCACGACGCCACCCAGATCGCAGAAGGATAAGACCACCCACGGCCATGTGACCAAGCATAACCACCTAACCAGACACGATGAGCATCTACACAACAACCGTTGTCAATGCCAGCAACAAGAAAATCAACTAGGGATGGTCGTACAACTGCTCACGCAGTTGTTAACTACGCTCATCCCCACCAGGCGATAAGAACAAGCAAGGGTTTCCCCCTAAGGTCATTATATAATGGCCAAAGCCGGGTTTTTCCCTAAAGTGTATATCATGTTTCCCAAAACCAACCATATGTTACAGTAGATAAAGCTACAGACAGTAGCGGGGCTACATAAAGCCGTTGAGGCAGCGAAAAAAAAAAAAAAAAAAAAAAAAAAGACGCGGGTCGACGGGACCATGCGAGCGCAGCTCCCGAGCAGACAGCGTCGCCGTGCTGGCTAGCTCACTGGGACAGGCGCTGACCACTGTAACTAGCGGACAGAGCTGCAGCATCTAGGCGTCGGGACTGGAGGCTCTCTCGTTATCTTCGGAACATTAGGCCCGATGTGGGCTCCTGTTCTTTTTTTTTTTTTAATTTACTCAAAGATATTTGAGTCATCTAAAACAATGTTATTTTTTTTTCTTAAAACGTTAAAAAACCTTATTAAAATCTGAAATGGTATAATTATTTTACACTTCTTTTAAAACGATTGTTTTACGGTAGTTCAACCTGCTAAATAGGGCAGTGTGTATTTTAAACGTGTAGTAAAAAATGATGATAATGATTTAAAAAAGGGTTTTGCTATGTTGTGCATACAAATAATAGGATAAATGTAAGTAATATTTTTTATTTCATTAATTATAAAAAGTGTTCAAATGGCCGCAATTTTCTCTTATGCACGTATAATATTTTTTTACACTACAAGCTGTCAAGGTCAGCCGTTTGAATAAATTTGTATACACTTTTTTCCCAAGATTTTTTAAAGTTTTTTTTTAACGATGTATTTAAAAAATATATTTTTTTAGATGACTCAAACATCCTTGAGTAAATTAAAAAAAAGACAGGGATCAAAATGAAATGAAGTCTTCACGGGTCTACCGCCGGATAGTGTTTTGAAAACGCGATATTTCGACGACTATCTCCGTATCCGACGCTCAGCCGACCTGTGCAGATGTCTCGACACCTGATGAAGACGACGGAGCTAGTCGTCGAAACACTATCCGGCGGTAGACCCGTGAAGACTTCACTTCAAGCATACGCCGGGAAAGTCTCCGTTCTTACAGGGATCAAAATGTCTTTATTTGTAGAAATGGCATGGAGGAATAAACTGAACAATGTCACATGTTTAGAAAAAACTTAAAAAGTCAATATCTCGAAAATTGTGAGACTCTACGAAAATAAAATTTTGTCTTATAGTAGGAAGTGGCCTATGTGCGATTGCAGGATTATCCTTTCATTCCTGTATAATGTAATAGTAATATTCAGGCTATAGAACATGAGTTTTGAATGTATGATCTTTAAATATTATAGTTCGAATATGTAAAAATGAAATTCTTAATGTGTCGTCAATAGGTGCACTTAACCTTACAGGCATCTGTTTGTTTGTTTGTTGTTGTTGTTGTGGTTTCAGGGTGCGTCGACATCGAGATCATTAGCGCCCCTACAGGTATCTCCCATTTTGAGATAGCCTTTATAGCAGTATGGCTTCTAGACGCCGCACAGTGTGTTATTTTCTAAATCTAGAGGGACAAAAGTCAATTTTGACACTAGTCTACACAGGGAAAATAGTTATTTAAATTTAAAGTAGATAAACTATATTATTAGGAACAAAGGATTATTTTACACGAATCTGCGCCTAACAATAGAAAAAATAATTTGAACAATGGGCTTTCTGTGACCCACCGATCAAGTGATCCGTTCGGCCTTGCCATTCGACTGAGTTTGGTCGATAATTACGCTGTGTTTCTGTGCGGTATTGGTAATTCGTGAGTTGCTGCTGCTTTTGGTGAGTTTAAAGATAAGTTTACGCATGATTTTTCCGTAATACGTTTTAAAACTGTATCATGAGCATCATTAAAACAGAGAGAGATTATCTTTTATATAAAAAAAACTACTGAGCCAATTTCATTTTCAGTTTTAGTTCATTATACCGCATTATACCAATCTATTCCTATACTTATTTGAAAGCGCTACTTATTAGCTACAAGAATTACCTTCATTTGTTTGTGCATGTTTGCGACACCAATACAACTTTTCTTCATTTTCAAAATGACTGCACAAATTTCGCGTAGAGAATTTTTCAACGTATGGTTTGCTGACGCAGAACAATCAAGGATAGATGCTTTCTTACAGTTTGTATTGCAATAACTAGGTGACACATCGTTTTCAGATGACGTTATAAGGAGGTTAAAAGCTACTATCAGAATTGATTCTGTAAAAATTGAGCAAAGATGGTCTAAAACGGGAAGACATAGAGACCGCTTCCTAAACACATATTCCAAGTGGTTAGAAGGAAACGTTTAATTACCTGATATTGTCACTGCACTGCCTGGGACGAGTTCGGGCTCATATGGAAAACCACAAAAATCTTTGAGAGTTCAAGTATTAAAACAAAAAGACGCCGAATCAAGCAAGTCAAGAAGAAATTTCGATAGCAACCGAAGTGCAGATTCGCAAGTCAGGAGATTCTGCAGCAATCGTAAAAGAGCTTTGTCTTTATTCACCTCGGTTTCCTTGGCAAACACAAATTTAATGGGATGACAATATCTGGTCGAAGAAGGTGAAGGGTTTTGCCACACATTTTTTTCCTGCTTTGGTCATCTTCTGCATATACTTGAATGGGCACCATCGATATGCTGAATAAACTTTCATCACTGCAATTTTATTCCAAAAATTTTTGGTTGTAATTATTTTGTTCAGCACCATCACAACCCCATTTTACAATGATTTCAGAATCATCATGTCAGTCATAGTCTTCTGACCTCTTCTGGTACTTTGCACAATCGTGTGATCCAGAAGGTGTTAATGTTACATTAAGTAGGTGTCTCTCTGAAAAGGCACAAAGCACTATGACATAGCTCGGTATATTTCTGCTACGACGCTCGTTCACTATGTATTTGGGTCTTGGTGCCTTTTCTGTTGGTTTGGCATGCCTGGGCAGTGCAGTGGCGCTGTGAACGGAAGATACATAGGGCAGCGCCATCTTAGGATCCGCCACAAATATCGTAAAACGGCCTTACTTTAATAGTAAGGGTAACATTGATTTTTCCATTGCCGCCTACGACAGGCCAGACTTCTTCAGATGACGATGTTCCTTTAAGTCATAGGTGTCAAACTCAATTTTGCAGAGGGCCGTATATTAGAATGTGTAGGCGGGCCAGATTCCAATAAAAAAAATGTACTGAATTATTACAACATTTTATTTATTTAATTGTATAGTATATAATAGCTTCTTTCTGTGTCACATTGCGATCGCGGGCCGTATCTTTGACATCACTGCTTTAAGTGATTTGTCTCGCAAAAGGAAATTAAGGGGCAAGCAGAATAATAAGGAGAAGGGAAAGATGGACAACAACCTCTGTAACCTTTGTAAATGTGATTTCCAGTTCTACCACCAGCCTACTGACTGGATTTGTTGCATCACTCGCAAAAATAGGATTTGTCGCATGTGTAACATAGGCTGAACCAAGCCGTCCTATGAATGTACGGTGTGCGAGGATACAGATTAATAATTATATTTAGCCTTTTCTATTGTAGTTCAAATATGTTACGTTTTTTTAATCAAAGTTGATTGTTATAATGCTAATAATGTTAATTTTTGTTCATTCCAAAGATAATAATTACAAGACTGATTAAATATTTTGTAACCTAAGTGATGATAAAAATGACTGATTGATCTCCATAATTCGTTGTTTTTATTTCAATTTCCCCTATAATGCATAAAATATTAATATTTTTTTATCAAAATCATGTTAAAGTAACTCTCACACTTTAGATCTTCGACATTAATTACATTTTAATCTCTTGAAAAAGAAACCCCACATTCGGGATAACTTTGACACATAATATATATACATATATATAATTGTGGGGACCTGCAGGGCTTCATATTGGTATGAGTTTGATAGGCAAATGACACATTGTTCTGTTGGAGCAAAATAATCATTAATCTTGGGTGTTAAAAAAAAAAGAACTACCAAAAACCTGCCGAAACATGTGAAAAGTTTTATGCTAGTGCGCGAGATTCCAGCATAATGCTCAAACGTCGTGATTTTGGGTATAAGCCTCGTGTATTTTACTTGATATTGCGGGTGCTTTAATCACATGTACCGATGCTCTTGATCTATGTTTTCGGAACACCTATTATCTGAATGTTTAAACAACTTTAGGAGGACGTCGTTTCGTGTATACAGTCGGAGACATAATTCGCGAGAGTCCCCACCTTTCGATTTTGTTTCGTTGTAGACGCGACTGCCTCTTAGCACTGCATAATAGGTAGCTGGTAAACTAAAGTCAAGATATAGTAGACCTTCAATTCCGAGCACTTTACCCAAGACAAAAACAAAATGTAAACGCGCACAAGAAAGTTGCCGACGCGCAGATGGGAAGTTCAGGTTTTTACAGTTAAAATAATTATCAATATTGGTCAAAATAATTAATTAAACAACGAAATTCATTGATTTTTTTAAATACTACACCGCTTTACCCATAACGTTGATATTCATAGCAGTTTCCTTACAAAGAGCGTACATTCAGTAATAAAGGCAGTTAAATGACAAATGTTAGAACGATTAACTAACATACAAGCACACTTTCTAGCTCCGGAACATGGGTAAGTAGAAATGATTTTACGAAACTAAGCCAATGGTGATGTAAGCCGCGTAGCATAAATTAATTAGCTCCTTCAATAGTTCAGAAAAATAGACTCCTTAATTTTTCCCAACACAAAACGGGATATAGGTGTAAACGTTAAAGAGGGAAACTCGACAGTGCTTATATTCATGGGACCTAGCGCTTCTGCGTCTCCTTATTCAAGTCACCCGTTCAACATAATAATATTAATAACAATATAACAATTTTAATAGTGATAAAAATAATTAAGAAAAGTATCTCCGTCTGCAATTTGAATTAGCGTTTAACTTTTGAACCGCAAAGACTGAAATAAGAAATCTGTTTCATTTGCCATTATTTTTAGTTGTAACGGATACTACTTTAAAGTTTCGTGTGATGCCATCCAATTTCAGGTTTTCATGATTTCCTTAAATCGCTCCATGTTTATGCCGTAAGAGTTCTTTAGAGGGTCTTTGCAGAATTCTTTCGTTTCTAGTTCCGAATACTGTCCGGCCCAAACACCTTTGCATCGAGAAGACGGTAAAAATAAAAACATCTGGATTATGACATTTAAAACATTAGTGCAAAAGCAGTAATTTCCACCTTCTAACACACGATTTAATATCAAGATTTTTTTCAACTGAAAGTATTTACATCTCGGCGGTATCTCAACAGCAGGGGTTATAGGAAGGGGTTATAGTGCTAGACTCGCATGGCGCGGGTCCTAGCTCGATGATTCTGTTTTTCTTAATGGTTCAATGACTTTGAAGTCATTAGAGACAGGACACGACGAGGATGAATTCAGCTAGGGCCTTTTGAAGGAACCATCTCGGATTTCAATCAAATATGCGTAACCGAAATCTGAATGGATGAACGGAAATTTAAACCTTCCGTATGCGATACTGGCGCTTTGTCGCTCACTCAACACGCTGGGACAGTGGTTCGATTCCGACAGAGGGCACGGGTTACCTAAGTGTTGAGTGTGCCTTGTGTCGTCTTTCATTTATATAAGCAAAAATCATTTGTTAAAATCTCAGTACAAAGGACGATCACCTAAAAACGCTGTAGTTTGATGAATGGAGTCGCAGGCCATAAAATAATTTTTTGAAGACAATATACAAAGCGTGGTGTGTGAACGGTTACGTTCTGGCCTCACATTCAGGAGGACGTGGATTCGAATCCCGGTCCGATCACCCAGATTTTCCATGGTTTCCCGAAATCACTCCAGGCGAATTCCGGGATAATCCCTTTAAAAATGCCATGGTCGGAATACCTTCCCGGTCCTTACTCCCGAGTACTTTACAGCCTCTAAACATCTCGACGTCGACTAATCGTAAAGTCATAAGTAAAAAACAAAAAGTTTTGAAGCTTAAGAAAAGCCGCAAGACTAATGTCAGTTATAAAGCTCAAACGCAGTGACTATTGATACTACTCCAAACCACAATTTCTTTTACTCAATTCTGAAGGTTGTTTTACCACAGTAAATGAAATATAAATAACTAAATATGGTTTTCATAATAAGAATTTAAATTCCCAAATAATATGAGGAGGATACCCAACAACCACATACCCACATTTGACATTGTGTGTGAATATGATACAACCTACTACTCTATCTCCTTTTAGAAAGTAAGCCTGTCGCGGTCGATGATTTTAGTATTGATTTGTATTAGTATAGATTTTAGTGGTAATGAAGGCAGAGTGTTTCCAAGCCAGAGCAGTAGTATGAAGACTACACCGCTCCTATACGACACCGGCGTCAAGGACGCTGGTCTTGCAGTCCTTACTGTGGGAACACTGTATAGCACGGCGGGTACACAGGGCTTACACACTATGAGCACGTGAGCAGTTCGTCGTGACAAACAGCCAATGAGAGGAAGGCTTTCCCCACCTTCCGGAATCGAGGGCGCCTTCTTTGCGCACACGATTCGCCCCAGTCCGTGATGTGAAATTTCGTAGGGAAGACCTGTTACCATCGAAATAGGCCATTTTAGGCATTTTTCTATCATCATCCCTCTGCTGGGTCGGAATGCATTCTGCATTAATTTTGGATCCTATGGTCCACCATTCCAATATCGGAAAACTCCGGTTTATGTATCAATTCATGTAATGAAATGAGCACCTACGTCCTGATTTTAAGCAAATTAAGTCTCTGTGTATGTATTTTATCCTAGCCAGAAGCTTACAGATGCCGACTAGAAACCAAGGAAGCCTCAGCCGACAGTAAGTAGTGGCTAGGCGGACCCACAGTGGGTTAGTTCGCCACTCGCTCGGTCTACACGTGACAAGGCAGCTACTGACGCACTGAGAGGCACTATGCCGAAAATTAATAAAAAGGCTTCATACGAAATGTTTTTCCAGTTACGTCGTTATAAAAAGGGAAAGGATGAAAATTTTGTAACAAAACGCTTTTCTCCTATCTATTCGTCGTTAAAAAAATTCAGAAAATTATACCTTGTGCATTTCTACTTTAAAATGTTCTCAAAGCATCTTCAAAATGTTTTATCTCGTACAATTTGCATAGTGAAATGATTTAATTAATAGTGTATATTGACCATGCATTTTAAAAAAAACCTGCAAGCATACTTTACGGGAAATTGATCTGCTTCGTTCTATTGATGTGAAAGAATGTGTAAACGTAATTGCGATAACACGGATGTTACGCCCAAGGTGTCTCAGACATTTCCGGGAGTGATTTTCCCAGTCGTAATTCAACTGGTCTGCGTGCATCCCTAAACGCTGTATCAGACATAGGTCAACAGAGGAAATCGTTGTGGAGGTCTAAAACCATATATATCTCACGAACGAAGCTTTTCAGAAGCTATTCTAAAAATAAGGCTTATAATAATAATAACAGAAAGCAACCAGGCCGTGGTTGTTATCCACTACAGATTTCAGACCTTAATCACACCCATGCACATTTTCTCAGCACCAACAACAGAGCTCTCATTTCTACAGGCACATAGGAATCGTTTCAGATAGATTTTAGATAATATGATTAGCATTTTATTAATCCTTAATATTCCAGTAAAAAAAGCAATCATCCATTTCCTTCAATACACATACATAACGAATTAGAAATTTCAGCAACATATGAAGTTTGTGAACGTCGCTGTTTGACTGACTAATAGAAATATTTTCTCGCCGCCATCTTTCCTTACAGATGACCGACACTTATGTCTAGCAGCCTATTATTTTTTTTTAAAAAAATAGGACTATGTTTTCAATATTGTCACGACTCTAGTTTCCATTTTAGTGTCGAAGGTTATGGCAGGTTGCCATGATCTGTCTAAAAAGTCTTCTGCGTTAAATTTAGTGTAAAAATGGAGCACGTTATTTACTTTCAATAATTTTATCAATAAGAATGATGTCTAATGGCCGACAGCGTGAGAATAGTGATTCATAAATGGTAACAACTAAACTCGAAGGACAGCATTGAATCATAAAACACAATTTCATTCCCCATTTTTTCAGCCATAAAGTTTTACCATATCTTTTAAACTATATGGACGTATTTAATTTAAAATGAAAATTTCTTCGCGATTCATTTCTTCGGAATGGTTTGACTATTGAAGAAGGCTCACAACCTCGGTGTTGTTGTAAGGGCAGGGATGCGATGTGACTCATCAAAGAAGAAACGACAAAAATCAAAGAACCAAAGAAATAAAGCCAGTGCAGCTTACTTAGAAAAACTGGGAGTGCTAGAAAAGTTTTTGATAATTTTGCTGCAGAACACAGGGATATAAAAGGGGCTAAAGACAGAGTAGATTAGGAAAAGAAAATCAAACAGAAAATTTAAGATTTGTAACAGAGAAATTGGCGAGATAAAAAATAAAAACTAGAGAATACCTCCAAGAAATTTAGATAGAAAAAGTAAAGATTATAAAGCTTGATTAGTAGTTCATATACATCTTCACACGATGAATCGGTCAAAGATAAGTCATCTTGGCTTCCAGCACGAATGGAAGTAAAATATTAAGGTAAGACAGAGCATATACAACTATTAGTAAGCAGAAAAAAGAATAATTAGAATGGAAAGAAAAACCAAAAAAGAAAAGAAGTGAGCAAAAGCAGAATCAGAACAAATACTCTCCAACTCAAAGTGAATTGTAAAAAATGTTTAAGCAAAACCGGAAGTACGCCAGGAGATTCAGTTTGAAGAGCCATTAACTACACAAAGATAAAATAATGCAGTTTCTCTTGCAAAAAATTCTAAGGAACGATAAATATATGAAAAGCGTACAATGACAAGATTCTAAAAAAAATATTCATTATTGCACGGCTGGGGAATTTAGTGAAAACAGAATAAGACAGACAACAAAATAATGCTGTAATCTTATGAAATATTTGGCGAACTACCTTTGAGGCCAGGAATTCGCATAAAGGTTGTATCAGAATGTGTCCAGCTACAGAGATTTGATAATGAATCTAGACATCAATAAACTGAAATGAAAATTCCTATGTACAGCTAATGCCGCACGTTCTAAATTTTTTTATATAAAAAAACTGGAGTTAATTTATCCTTTTCCACATTACTAAGAGCGAAACATTTTTGGGCCGTAGCTCGAAGAATGAGAGAAGTTTTCTTGCGCGTTAAACACGCAAATTATATATATATACAATAAGTAGATCAAAGAATCATCAAAGAATATAGGTTTTAGTGATAGATGCAACGACACGGCTTTGTATCCAGAAGATGATGAAGAGACATGTACCGTACATATCTCCAGGGCAATATAAGAATCACGAAAGGATTAAGAGCAGAAATAATAAAAAAAAGACTAAAAGAAAGAAATATAGTTTCGGTACAAATTGAATTTTGTGACCATAACAGCGTGAAGTATTATACAGAAATTCAATTGACTCATATTGCCGCGAATTGGCTAACGCTGTGTATTGCATAAGAAGTGGTATCGATTATTTACAAATGAATTATTTTGTTACTGAAAGCGAAAATTTAGATCACTAGGCTCAATCAGTTTGGGAGCATCTAAACCGATTTTGACAATATGTCCGTAAGAAAAAGTCATTGATACAATATATTTTTATTCTGATGGCCTGACATTCCAGTATCAAAACCGAACTAGTATATATCTTTGGCTGAAGACTTTGATTGCCGATTTCAAACAGGCCAGAGCAGCTGGTCATTGCGAAGGCCGTGTGGAAGGCGTAGGCGGTGTGCCCTAAAGAACTACAGACAGCGTGGATTGATGGAAAAAGATATAAAAACGGCTACTGATTTTGTCAATACTTTCATCGACTGGCAAGCTGGTGACAAGGTAATGTGCTTTTGTTAATTTGATTTTGTTTCATACTTTACAACTTCATTCTAATAGATATTGTCTAAGTACACTTGTCTCTATTATCAAAACTACATGAGCAAAATTGATAAGAATCAAGTAGATAACATATTTCTTGTGCAGAAAACTAAAAGTAATAACTAGTTTGAAACATAATGAAGCAGACATTATTTGATAAATAACTTTCTCTGTGGTTATACCGTCGTTTTTACGAATTGCCCCCAAAAGAGGAGAAATTAATATAGTGAAAAATTTTCTTACCCATCAAGCTTGAAAAACTAAAATACATAAATTATTTTTATGTGTGTAGGCCTATAAGTAACTAAAAACGAAAAAAGTATTTTACGTGGACGAAACTTTTATAAATATGTAATTTCCATCTGAAAATCTAGAATGAAAGCAAAATTTTACATGCTTATGATAATTTTAGCTTAGCTAGTACCTAACTTATATATTTATCTAAATTGAAAACAATATTAATGATTAATAAATTTTTATTAAGTATTTTACAAACATTCCGGATGACATCTACGAGATATTTATTCTTAAATTCTTTTCATGAAATATCTCAATATATTAAAATCTAATTATTAATCCAGTAATGATTTTTAGGATCATAGCATAATAGCGTTTTTTTTTTTACAAACAAACAAATTTTCGTCTTGAAGCTTCTGACCTTTAGAAGCGACCGTCCGTCTTGTTTGTTATCTCGCCTGAGTGCTGCCAATATTGCGAGACAAGAAGCCAGCAGTCCACCTCGGCAAAAGGATACCTGACAAACTGAGCAAGTAGCGGAGTAAATGGAGCACTGGAGCGCTACAAGTTGAGTTGCTGGGAGACGACATTTAATAACCGGACGACGGTCGCAATATGTCGTCGTTCGTGGAAAAACGTCTGCTGCACTGGAGATTGAATCGGGCGCTACGCAACTATCCGAACTAGGAAAACTTCTAGTGCTGACACTCATAAAAGACCTTGTTCGAGAGAATGTTAACAGACGACTTTGTTTCATGATTAAGGAATAATCTGTAGCGAATATATAAAGCCGCTGACTGGTGGAGACAAACCTGTTATCGATACTTCAACATGGTGCGATAAATGACAAATTAAGTTCCAATAAGGACAAAGTAATGCGCAAAACGAATATGAAGACGCTACTTGCCCACGAGTACAATGTAAACATTTCAATGTGGTACCAGGTTAATTTGGAAAAGTAGTCAGTATTGTAGCTGCGCCTCTACTATAACTAAAAAAATATTATTTCTTAAAAAAAAACCTGAAACATGCAAAATTTTACGTTTTTATATCTGATTTGAATATTGGTACGATAATTCTTACAACTGTCATTTCGCCTCTTGTGAACAAAGCAGTTGTTTGCTTATTTTGTGATAAAATGATTTTTACAGCTTACATCAATTAAAACACCAAAAAATTTGAACAAATTGTTTATTTACGTTCCAGACAAGCAAAATATACGGAAAAAATATTCAGTACTTGTCACTGTATTTTTATGAAGACCACTTTGATTTAAGTTATTACTTAATATTGTACCACGTTCAATAAAATGTGCAAATTTTTATCGATACATGAATTTTCACATTTGAAGTTGATTATCGTATGCTCCCATAAACACAGTCTTTACAACCTGTTGAAAAGAGTCATACATCACCTACAAGATCTGAGACATAATAAGTACGTAACTCACCTAAAAAGTTAGTAATTCTTTCAAAAAAAATGCACTAATTTTCGTAACGTCACTACTGATAAGAGTGACTTGTTCATCATTGACAATCTCTACGATTTATATATTATTTATTATTGTCAAGAAATAGAGTACATTATGTTTTCATGGTTTTAGTTATACTTTCTGATCACAAGTAATATATCATCTCATCTGAATTGTGGTAGGCTATATTGTTTTCAACTTAACTACTATCTCTGCTAATATTGGTGCTACAAAACAATATTCAGCTTATAAAACAATATTTTATAGGTTACATAAGTTCTATCCACTAAGGCTAAAATTAAAATACAACGCCAATAAATGATTCATTCTTTTATTTGTGGGATCCTATATCATTCAGTAGGTATTGTTCTTACAAATCAATTTACATGTCTGTTGTATAGTTTGAGGAACAGTCTTCACCAGCTGCCACGTTAAATTATTGCTGTATCCTTCTTTCTCAGAAACAAATGAAGCTTCTCCTCCTTATATCTGAAAGCAAGTGCTAATTTATGTTCACAATAATTTTGTCCCTTCCATATCTCATCATTATCTTTCATACGTATTCTCTTTCACGTCTTGGGCATTTTTGTGACATTTGGAATGGGTCGCCGAGCTTGGTGGACGGGTGGTAATGCTGTGCCCTTGCATTCTAGAGGACGTGGGTTCGAATCCCTGCCGGTCATCCAAAATTAGGGTTTCCATGATTTCCACAAATCATTCCAAGTTAATGCAAGGATGGTGCCTTCCGAATGTTATGGCTGAAATCATTCCCATTTCTTGCTTTTAGTTCCCCCCTCCTCCCCACTTCTAATGACCTTGTCGCTGAAGAGTATCCCGTTGTTTGTAGACCTTTTCTTAGTTCTGCTATCCTTCAAGAATATAAAAACGTGACGAACCCCCTCCCCCCTTCTACAGATTTCACTAGATTTCCCCTCCCCCATTTTTACATTCATTGTTGTTGATTTGTAATGGCCACCAACTGCACTGCCGACGCTATCGGATATGGTCAATTTCGTGTAGCTTTATACGTAAGCTACGATTCTTTTTACTTTGATATGAATCTTTTATTGCAAGATACGTCCTCAGGAAAATCTGTAGTAAATATCTGATTAAAGGGGCCATTTCATCTCGGTACGCTGTTATTGTACCGTTACAGAGAGTTTTTCACGAAGCTTTAATATTTTTTTATTTCATGTACTGAATTGCGATAAAATATAAAAAAATAAAAGAAAAAAACTTTCGGAAATCAGTAACAAAACCAAATCTAAAGTAACAACTAAAAGAAGGGAAAGTTTTATATGAAATTAAATTTTTTTGTTTCTGCTAGTTAATATTTGCTACTATAATAAAAATGGTAAAGCATTTCTGCACCCAGCAGAGTCCATGCGTGCATAGCAGCGGGAAAATTCTAATATAACATATTAAAATTGTGGAAAAGACATATTTTAACGAAACTGGACGTTAAGATAGCTTTAAGAAAATTGAGATTTATGATACCCCGTCTAGCACACTCCATGACTGGGCGCATCAGACTACCAGGCTGCCTCTCCGCCATAAGAATTGGGAGAAGGAACAGGAAGGATTTCGGCCATGGACTTTTAAAGGAGGTATTTCGAAAAAACGACCGAAAACTGAAATCAGCATGGTTTACTCACCCATCGCCAAGTGCCGATGCGAAATACCGAAGACGGTTCACAGAACAACGCTCAGCTCAACCAAAATGGAGGATCTTTATCACACTAAAGCTGCCACATCCGTGAATGTTTGATTGTACATTAAATTTATAAACAGGTCAGACAAAAGCTACCCGTCAGATTAATAACGTCTCCTGATGAGTTGTTCAAAGTGTGACCGATATAGCAGAATCATTCTCTCTGTATATCCGGGTATCAGGCGTCGCGTAAAAAACGAATTGAAAGATTTTAACGAAGCGTAGTGACCCCTCATGACACAGGTTACGATGTAGGATACTTTCTACTAAGATTAGTAACAAAGTTCCAGATGATACAGGGGACAAAACAGTGCTTAAGAGAAAATTATAAAATGTTGTATCTGTTGGCTCAAGAAGCAAAAATAACGGACCGATTTTAACTGAACTACACATAGCCACAGCTTACATTGCCGAGTCACATCAAGATAATTTTTATTCAGATTACTTACATGTTTTGGACAAAACGGTTTTTTTGTCTATCTGTGCGCCAATCTCGCAAAAACTAACAAACACAATTCAAGGAAACTTCACATTGCTCTACCATACGTCATGGGTTATCATAGAGAATACCTTTTAACCACAATAGTGCTATAGTTGTCAATATTACAAACACCAAATACCATAAATTCTGGAATCTATGTCTGTGTACGCGCAGAAATTGATGATTGGATTTTAGTCGTGGTTGATTAGTAGGATATTTCCTCCAAGAACCAGAGGCCGATGTGTTAATTTTAGAATATTTGCGTGTTTGTGTTCGCGGAGCAAACAATAGCCAAACATTTCAAAGAAATTGTACGCTGTGAATAGCTTGTGTCGCGTCAGCGACGGCTTACGGTGTGTTCCGATATGACGACACGCTGTGAAAACATGAAAGGGGCCGCCAACTCCATACTCAGTAATAGAATCACACACAAAGCTATCCGACCCGTGCGCTTTCAGAGAAACTGTGTCAACAACAACGAAGTGAGCTTGTGAATGGTCGTCCGCCATAAAATATTCCTATTTAGTTGGAATTTAAAGGCGTGGTAGAAATAAACGACGCGCTAAACATGTGTAAAGCATTTGCGTACAACCTATATTTAGATATAAATTTTCTGTTGTGTAGCAGAGATGAAAAATTACTATGTAAGGCAGCGATATAAGAAAATATGATGTGACATTCGTTTAGATTTAAATATTTCTTTTTGTTTATTTGCGGTGACTGGGTAACGAGACGAGCATCCGATGGTTGCGCTGTATCCTACTTAGCAGTCAGTGGACTCAAATGACGACATAAACTAAGAACATAACAGAAGATAACAAACCGGGAAATTTATTAAAACTCAGACAAAGTTTACACGAAACGTATGTAGTAACAAAATACATCAAATCAACTAAATAAAATTAATTCCTTTATTCAAATTATATTTCACTTAGGAAGTTTTACATAACCATAAAAATTGCCGTCATTCGATATCAAATGCAGTACTTTAAGAACATCCAATACAAATATTAAGAGCATATAATCAGATAAAGTTTAATGATATCATGAAAAATATCAATAGGAAAGACAATGATTAATTGTTATTCGTTTTTCCTTAGAAACTTTTACAGAACAAATTTTTACTAGCATCACAGCTGATACCTGTCATCTTTGAAGGACGTTTGAACTAATAGTTTAATATTGACCCCTGGCCACTCTATGCGTATACAGGGTGTTACAAAAAGGTACGGCCAAACTTTCAGGAAACATTCCTCACACACAAGCAAAGAAAATATGTTATGTGGACATGTGTCCGGAAACGCTTACTTTCCATGTTAGAGCTCATTTTAGTTTCGTTAGTATGTACCCCCTTCTTCCACCTACGCTCAATGGAGCACTTTATCATGATTTCATACGGGATACTCTACCTGTGCTGCTAGAAGATGTGCCGTTACAAGTACGACACAACATGTGGTTCATGCACGATGGAGCTCCTGCACATTTCAGTCGACGTGTTCGTACGCTTCTCAACAACAGATTCAGTGGCCGATGGATTGGTAGAGGCGGACCAATTCCATGGCCCCCACGCTCTCCTGACCTCAACCCTCTTGACTTCCATTTATGGGGGCATTTGAAAGCCCTTGTCTACGCAACCCCGGTACCAAATGTAGAGACTCTTCGTGCTCGTATTGTGGACGGCTGTGATACAATACGCCATTCTTCAGGGCTGCATCAGCGCATCAGGGATTCCATGCGACGGAGGGTGGATGCATGTATCCTCGCTAACGGAGGACATTTTGAACATTTCCTGTAACAAAGTGTTTGAAGTCACGCTGGTACGTTCTGTTGCTGTGTTTCCATTCCATGTTTAATGTGATTTGAAGAGAAGTAATAAAATGAGCTCTAACATGGAAAGTAAGTGTTTCCGGACACATGTCCAGATAACATATTTTCTTTGTTTTTGTGTGAGGAATGTTTCCTGAAAGTTTGGCCGTACCTTTTTGTAACACCCTGTATATTGGAGAAAATGTCCCAGAACCAGAAGAATATGTATCAGCTATCATATATATTATTTCTATAAGTTATTTTTTTGTCACAAGCCTGTATCTTCCTTAATACTTAACCGAAATCGATGAATGAGGTGTCATTTGAAAGCCTATGGTCTCCACTTTGGTCACATCATATTTTAAGAAAGGAAGTTTTCGGAATTCGACCCTAAAAGGACAAAAATTTCAATATTTCTAAAATGCTGTTTTCTGTGTTACAAGTCATTTATCTCCCTGGATATTTACCTGAAATCGTTTTATGAAGTATCATTTTAAAGATTAAGATCTCCGCTTTACTCACGTCATATACTAAGACAGAAATTTTTCGGAATTCGACCCTTAAACGGCAAAAGTATCAATATTTTGCAATGCGTTTTTATCTCACGACCCATTTATCTCCCTTGATATCTAACCGATATAGATAAATGAAGTATCGTATTAAAGATTAAGTGCGTTTGAAAATGGGAATAAATTCCCGAAACGCGTCATGCACAAAATAAATTAAAGCAACAAAAGTAACTGTGTCGCAGATTTTCATTTGTTTACCCTCAATTTGAAACAGTTGCAGACTTTCACTAATCCATTTTGTTATGGATAAAGTTAAGATAAAGATTAAGGCCTCCGCCGTGGTAACGTTATATTTTAAGAAAGGAATTTTACGTAATTCGACCCTTAAAGGGCAAAAATGTCAATTTTTCTTAAATGCTTTTTTTGTATCTCGAGCCATTTATCTCCCTGGATATCTAACCAAAATCGATAAATGAAGTAGGATTATGAGGAGTAATGTCTCAGCTTTGTGACATCATATTTTAAGAAAGAATGTTTTTGGAATTCAACCCTTAAAAGGAAAAAAATATAAATTTTCCTATAACGCATTTTTGTGTCACGAGCGATTTAACTTCCTTAATATCTAACCGATATAGATAAATGAGGTATCGTATTAAAGAATAAGGTCTCCGCCGTGGTAACATAATATTTTAAGAAAGGAATTTTTCGTAATTCGACCCTTAAAGGGCAAAAATGTTAATTTTTCTAAAATGGGTTTTTTGTGTGTCGAGCCACTTATCTCCCTGGATATCTGTCCAAAATCGATAAATCAAGTAAGATTACGAGGAATAATGTCTCAGCTTTGGTGACGTCATATTTAAAGAAAGAAGTTTATGGAATTTAATCCTTAATGGGAAAAAGTATAAATGGTTCTACAATGCATTTTTGTGTCACGAGCTATTTATCTCCCTTGATATTTAACCGATGTAGATAAATGAGATATCATATTAAAGACTTAGGTCTCCGCCGTGGTAACATTATATTTTAAGAAAAATATTTTTCGTAATTCGACCCTTAAAGGGAAAAAATGTCAATTTTTCTGAAATGCGTTTTTTGTATCTCGAGTCATTTATCTCCCTGGATTTCTAACCAAAATCGATAAAAGAAGTAGGCGTGTGAAGAGTAATGACTCAGCTTTGGTGAAATCATATTCAACCTCACTATTCATCGCATTTTATTCGCGAAATTTTCGCACGGGTCATCTAGTAAATACCTAATCGTGTAGTTTAAAGAATCCCGCGGAGTAAGAACAAAATTCCGAGCCTACATGGACGAGATACCAACTACAGAAACAACCGCATCTAAAGCAGTAGGACTGTAACTCAACAGAGAAGAAGAAGATCACAATGCCTACATCAAATGATAAATATTGTTTCAAATTTCATTAGGAGAAGGGGAGATGGAAGAAGAAGACGATTTCACGGATTGTGAAGGGATGATTGGAGGGCGAGATGCAGACCGATGATTTTAGGGCCGGAGATGCGATAATAGAAGTTAGTTAATTCTGCTACTTAGCAAGAAAAATTACAACTGATGGCTGAAGTAACGTTACAAGCAGAATAGCAATAGCGAAAAGAGCTTTCATTAAAAAGAGAATTTTTTTAGTGCCAAATATTGATCTAGGACTGAGAAAATAACTTCTTAAAATTGTATGCGTGGAGCACAGCACTTAATGGCAGCGAAGCATGGACTTAAGATACCAGAAACATCAGTTTCTGTGTGTGAGAAGAGTATTTTAGTTTGTGAAATGTATAGTTTATGAGGTGACATTGGGGACTACACCCATTGATGACTGTGTGAAACCGCTTTAAAACCGCAGTCTGGACCGCTGGTAGGTCGTACGCTGGCTCCACCCTGTCCGTTGTGCGTCTCCGACCCAGCATGCGGACCCTTAGGGGGAGTCCATTAATTACGTGAGGCGAACTGGGGGGGGGGGGAGGGCAACGGAAATCTCACGTCGTAACAGTGGAAGTAAAAAAAAGTATATAAACAACGCCGAAAATGACTTTGCAGGGGTACAACCGTCCTAGGAAGCAGGAAAGCGAAAAAAAGTATCAACAAACTAAGCGGTCGGTCAGCAGGGGGTGGGCAGTCCGACCAAACCTCACCACGGGGGAAGGGGGTCCGGTATTCCGGAAAAACGCCTCACGTAGTTAAAGTGTCCAAAATTAAAGCAACGAACGAAAAAGTTTCAAGGTTTCGTTTACTTTGCTACAAAACAGTATAAACAGAGATGACAGTAAAGTAGAAACAATGTAGAGAATACAGAATGTAAACAACTGCAAAGTGCATAACGATAGACAAAAATTTTCTTAGTTTTTTCAACTTAACGGATTTGCACAGAAATTCCCACAACTGATTAATGTGCTCATATAGGGTCTGACCGCCTCCGGCAGCAATACATGCCTGACAATGGCGCGGCATGCTGTTAATGACGTCTTCAGTCTCATGTTGAGGCAATAACGCCCATTCTCCCTGCGTACACCATTAGGGATCCTCCTTGATATCGGTCTCTTTCCCCTATTTTAGGGTCCCGAAATCATGTTCCATCTTCCCTCCAGATGCGAATCTGTCGAGAATCCTCTCCAGATCAAACTGGGACTCATTTGTGAAAAGAACTTTGGCCCACTGTTGATATGTTGACGAATCCACTACAGACGTTCCCTTCTGTGAAGACGCGTCAGGGGTACTCACACAGCAAGTATCCGACAGTAATTTATGTACACTGCATGCCTCGATACAACTGTTCCAGTGGATGCTGTGAAGTAAGATGCGAGTTGTCGTGCAGTACATATGCGGTACTGTCGTGACCTTACAGCCAAATAAAGGTATTCTGTTTCTGATGCCACGCGTGTTGGCTCTGCCGTGGTCTTCGGGTCACAGTTTCGGTCTCTATAAACTGTCGCCACATCCGAGAAACAACAGAACGATAAACATTAAGCCATCGGGCTACATCAGTTTGAGACTGTCCTGCTTCCATTCTTCCTATGCCTCTCCACCGCAGAGAGTCTGGTAGGCGTCTTCTCTGTGCCATACAGTACCGTCTGTGAGTGTGTACGCAGCGATTGTGGATGTGGAACTACCCAGCAAACACTACTCCGTTTCATAGGTGGCCTGACGTCATCATTGGCAATGTTGTACGATGACCAGAACGCTATCTTCAGTGCAAAACATGATTGTACAGACATTTGTTGATAGTTTGTATGATTGTATCGTGAATTAGACACAGTACGGAGAAATAGCGGTTTGTTGGTTTAATTTTGGACACCAGTGTATATGAGCCGAAGCCGTGAGGCACGCACAGTCGGTGTGTTGCTGTCGCAGCGTCAACTTCGACCTTTTCGGCTGACGAAGACAACAGAAGCTGTTGCGGAAACGTCACACATGGAAGAACTGATGCGGTAGAACACCCGAGAAGAAGTTCTGTCGTTAAAAAGCCGTTTATCCTTTAATACAAGCGTGATCCCACTGGATTGGCAGCAGTCCCTCATATGCCCCGCGGGATGGATAGCACTGTGGGATGGTTCTAGGGCAAAACCGCGACGGACAAAACCGCGACGGACAAAACTGCGAACGGACAAAATCGCGACGGACAAAACAGCGACGGACAAAACCGCGAAAGGACAAAACCGCGAATACAGAAAAACCAGGAATACATAAAACCACAAGGGTTCGTAGATTGATCGATTTTCCAATGTAACTCTTGCTGGGCATCTTGTACTGTCATAACTGGTGCATCGCCAATATTTTGGAAGACGGTCGAGATTTACTTCTTTCCTTTCTTGCCTAAATGTATATCCTTTATAAACGAGGTGATTTCCCCCTTTGTTATTTTTTACAAACACGAGAGCCATTATTCAGGAAGATACACAATCTCTTCGGTTAACTGACCACCACAGAATGCTTGGATCTGCCGTACCGGCCTTGCCTCGGAAATGCCCGAACGTCTCCGGGTTTTGACTTTGGCTGCCGAATTTCGCATTTGCATGCGGGGATTTCTCCTGCGACGGCAACAAAAGATCGTCCAGGCAAATTGTTCACTCGACTTGAGAAGGGTCAGTTAGGCCGAACCTACCGGAGATAAGCGGGTCTTCCCACTCACTCCATTGTGAAGGCCATTGTCACTCTTCTCAGGTATACAGAAGCCCCATTAAGCTGCATTCCCACCGCGCGTCGGGTCTAATTCTTTATTTACCTCAACCAAAACAAAATCGTCAAATGCCAAGTGATGACGCTTGACAGAATAATATTTTGGTGCATAAGAGATCAAAGAGTGAGGGGATAACTTGTAGATTATAAATTACATATACACAAAATGAGTTACAGTACCGTACTCCATAATAACGTAACCCTAGCTGCGATCCCCAAATCGTTTAAAAACTGTGTTAGGATAATATTTTGGAGCATAAGAGATCAAAGAGTGAGGGGATAACTCGTAGATTTGTCCGTTTCACGGTTTTGTCCGTTTCGCTGTTTTGTCCGTTCGCGGTTTTGTCCGTTCGCGGTTCTGTCGGTGCGGTTTAGTCCTCGCGGTTTTGTCACTTCGCGGTTTTGTCCGGACACGCTGTGGGATTGCAGTCCTTGCTTTACGGCTCGTCTCAGCTGAGACACCTGTTGCTCCCCTCCTCAGCCTGGTGTTTGTCAGACAGTGGTGAGCGGAGATGCAAGTCGCCAGCACCTATCCGCAGTCGCGGGTCAACTTTTAAATTTTTGTATTAACAGTAAAGGAAAAACAGATTTTGGCACAAACGATTGTGTAGTTTTTCAAAATATTTTTCTTTAAAATCTATACACTTTTTCATATCTTCGAAATAGTTCTCGAAAGAATTTATTCCACTCCGATTTTGGTAACTCAAAAACATGATTTTGGAAGAATTCATTTTTTTTGTGAAGAAAAACGGTGCCGACAGATATATATATATATATATTTGACATTCAGAAAAAGATTCGACGTAAGCAATAAATCCGATTAATGCCACTAATTAGACATTAATTGGACGTTTTTCTCTGACATATAATCAGTCGTTTGGCGTGCTGTGAGAGTATGCATTGCCATCACCAAGAATGATTTGAAGTTTTCGTTTGTTTTTTCCCAATTTCATGAATGACTACTGACACACAAATTGTTGTAAACCATTAACTCTTCTTCGATCCTCCAAAGCAGGGTTTCTCAAAGTGGGATACGCGAACCCTTAGGGGTTCGTGAGTCGATCATAGGGGTTCGCGACAAGATTTACGTTATGGCGGCTGACTAGCTGTCTCGAGTTTCCAACTCGCACAATGGTGAATTGAAACTGAACAAGAGCAAAATGTTCCTAATTGAATCAACCTGCTGCAAGAAACAAGCTGCAAAACACATTAATTAATCTATCACTGTTGATTTTGTAAAATAAAAAATCCTTATTTAAAAAATAAAATAGAAACCGAGGTTTTTTTTTTTTTTTTTTTTGATAGGAGCTTGGCCAATCCCTGGGAAATTTTATAGGGGGTACTCGCAGCTAAAACTTTGAGAACCCCCGCTCCCAAGCAATGGGCAATGTTATGTTCACTACCTCAATCATTCTATACATATTCTGCAGTCAAATTATTCAGAAATACGTTTGGAATGAAAAATTCACCTTCCGAGAGTTTTTTTCCGTAAGGAGGTTACATTTTAGGTTTTTATAACATCTAATGATCACGAATCAATTAAAATATCTGGCTAATCATTCAAATTCAAAGAACTCCTTAGAAAAATTTCATTTTGGTGTGAATAGCGAAAGAAAGTTTTAAATAACCTTAATTTTTGGCTGACATAAGTTAGTTGAACGGACGATTCAACAGGTCCCGAGGCTTTCGTTAGGCTTAACAACTTAATTACGCGCTTCGCATAAACCACAAATAATTCAAATTTAATGGCAGAAAATAATCGTTTGGTTAACATAAAATTTGACTTAATTTAGCTGTGTCTTAAATTTGGAACAAAACCACACATTCCAGGCACGGCTCATATTTCCTGTATTTCGATGATGTACCGCCGACAGAATTCATCTCCCATGTAAAATTTCCCATTGGCGTACTTCTGAACGTACTCCTCCTCAAATTCAACAACCAGGGGCACAATCGTTAGTAAATACAATAATCACTTAGAAATGTGTGTTTCTTTTAATTTTTTTACACATTTTAAGCAGCTTTTCACAAATCGATCACAAACAAATTTATTGAAATTTGTACAGGACAACGTCTGTCGGGTAAAATAGTTATTAAATAAAAAGTGAATTACCTCTCTGTCTGTATGTTACCTTTACATGATTAAACGACATGATGAAATTTAACAAGGAATTACTATGAATCATTTGGAAGGACATAGGATACTTATTTCGTTATACATTTTTTTTGTAATGTTTTGAAAACTAACAGAGGGACAGCGTGCGTGAGGCTCTGTTAGAGGGCGCCCAGTTATTACGTGAGGTGTTTTTCTTAAAATTTAGATCCCCTCCCCCCTTCGCGAGATTTGGTAAAATTTGGTGGGATCCCCGTCGCCATCCCATTTACCTTATAATTGTTAAATAATTAAATTAATTTGATATATTCATGTATTTTGTTTCATGTCACTAAATACATAACCGTTAATGCTTGATGTCTTCTATATAGTACATTTGTAATAAAAATTCTTATCTCTTATAATAATGTACTTTTTCTTAGTTAAAAAATTGACATGAGGCTTTTACTGCCCCTCATCTCTTTAATTGAGATTTGCTGAGATTTAACTGGAATCCCCCCCCCCCTCCCATTATATTGGTGGCTCAGGCTTCGACTCTCTCGCAGTCAGTGGTTTAAAAGGCTACAGTTCCCACTAAAGTTAGCCGTTGCTTTGTCTATCAATAAAGACCAGCGAAAGACCCTGTAAGATAGCTTTAGAAAGATGTGATTTTCCTATGGGTAGTTAATATAGCTAGATGGTGGGTTTCCAACCTCCTAAGGCTATGTATCTCAGCAAAGAAAAGCAAAATCAAAGATGTTGTGTTCGAAACAGTATTGACATTAGCTGTTCCCAGTAAGTAACATAATTTTAAACCACAAATAAAAACCTGCACGAGGGAATGTAGTAGCTAGTTTGCTACAGCCCCTACTCCCCTGCCTTTAGTTTGTTGCTATTTTTGAACATGTTGCAAGTAGTTTCTCTTCATGAGACAGGTTGAATGGTATGGTGATGGCTTACCCGTCTTATCACCCTGCCTTCGTGCTTTTCGGGACACCCCGTGGTTTGCTTTCAGCTTTCTGTACCAATAAAATTCCAAGTTCACGCGTATGAAGTGTGGGGTAACAGCTAATGGCAGATAAATCTTACATCCCTATATTAATTGCGTGAGAATACCACTGTGTAAGTAACGTTCTGCTTTAACAACGTACTTTTGTCGCGGTAGCTGATTTTTGTATAGATTTTAGTATAGAGTTTAGCGGTAATGAAGACGGAGTGCTTCCAAGCCAGCACAGTTGTACGAAGGTTACACCACTCATATACGACACCCGCGCCAAGGACGCTGGTCTTGCAGTCCTTACTGTGGGAAACTCAACTAGCGCGGCGGGTACGCGAGGCTTACACACTATGCGCACGTGAACCACACGCATGTCCGTCGTGACAAACAGCCAATGAGAGGAAGGCTTTCCCCACCTTCCAGAATCGAGGGCGCCTTTTTGCGTGCACGATTCGCCCAGTCCGTGATATGAAATTTCGTGGGGCAGACCTGTTACCATCCAATTAGGCCATTTTAGGCATTTTTCCTATCATTCTCCCTCTGCTGGCTTGGAATGCATACTGCATTAACATTGGATCCTATGGTCCACTATTCCAATATCAGGAAACACCGATTTCATGTACCAATATCTTGTAACTGTACCACACAGCCGCTTTCACAATAAATCAAGTAGCCACAACTCTTCATATCATTTCAAGGAGCACCTACATCCTGATTTTCCGCAAATTAAGTCTCTGTGCATGTATTTTTATCCTAGCCAGGGGCTTACAGATGCCGACTGGAAACCTGAAGTACCTCAGCCGACAGTAAGTAGATGCTAGGACGGACTCACAGTGGTAAGTTCGCCACTCGCTCGGTCAACACGCGACACTTTTACTTCACTTATCTTACTCTTATTACACGATGATGTACACATTTCATAAATTTCTGACTGTGATGTACTTTATGATGAGGGGCTAGTCACTGATCGTGGTGGGACTCACTGTATTAATTAGAAAAGAGAAGCAGTGAACAGTAAAGGAATTCAGAAGTAGATGGCCTCGCTTGGATTCGCACTTGTTTACTAGTTGTTTATATATTTGTCGTATGGCTGTAATTTCATCTTCTGATGTTGCTTTATGTGACCTTGAGAGATACGGGATCTAGTTCGGTCGCCTTTTGTGTAGATTATCAGCCGTCCTGCATCAGCAGGGTACACCACGAGGAGGTTATCTACTCGTCATACCCCTGATTAGTAGTGATTGATCGCTAATGGGGCATGCTACGTGTGCATCGGCAGTCCTGGACACGGGGCTGTTTCGACTGAGCTCAGCTCTGAGGTGGTTGAGAGAGGCTTACCAGTCCCCACGAGGCTGCTGACTTTCACGTCAATTTGCTGATCGGAGCTGATTGGGACGGCGACGACAGTGCGGGACAGATTACAGGGGATCAGAGGCGGCTCAATCAAGGACTCCGGGAGCGGACAAAGGCAATTAGACCTGCGAAAGTACACTCGCGCCACGTCAAACTGGCCACTACACCGACTGTTTGGTGTGGTCTTACACGCAACATGGGACCCTCAGAACACCGCAGGAGAAAGTACACGCGCCTGCAATCAAGCAGAGCTCAGAGGACAACAGTCAAACACAACGACGCGACAGACATGACAGCCGCTGGTACGGACCAACCACCTCGTGTAGTGTACAGGAGACGCTCAAAGCGAGTTCTACTTGCGTGCGCCTGGTGTCGGGAGCGAGTGGTGTACACAGACGAACTACCTTATTTTTGTAACTAAACGGTTTACTTTTATTTCTGCACGATCTCTACGATCTTGTTTCCACCAACATCCAGTTCCAGATTTCATCTTTCTTATGGTTCATTTGTTTACATCTGTTTCTACCTTACTGGAGATTTTTGTCAAAAATTCAAATGATTTTATTGTACTTCGGAGTTCATGAGCACCAGGATTATTGTTGAACCTGCTATAGCTATCATCGATTTTACCGTTACTCCTACTACATTATAACGAAGTTACCAGCTGCTCCTGCATTATTACCAGCTGGTAGCCAGCTGCAACGATTGTAATATCACAATGGTAACTGCTACACCTATTATATTAGGACCATGTTTCCAGTTGCAGCGACTATACAAGTTGTGATATACCTACTAATGACTGGTGCACGGGTACTTTGCGGCTTCTATAACTGACTCTACGACCAAATATGGTACTCTTACTGATCGTGTGTTTCGTCGATCTACAATGTAGAAATAAAACAAAATCTTACCTGTAAACTTTTGTATGATCTCAATTTAATAATTATTAAATCAGTACTTGCCTACTAAAAGAGCCAAATCTTACTTTCCTTCATATCCATATGAAATATGCTGCTTAAGTTTTATACCTCTGAGGTTTTTTTCCCCCCCCTCCTTGTTTTTTCGTTACGGTCACCGGCCTCACGTTGCGCGCAGGTGGCCAGTGTGAATCATAACTTTTTTGTGGTCTACATGACAAGTGAATTTTTGTTTATGTAATTTGTAGTTTATGAGGCGTAGAGTGGGACAGTCCCAGTTATGGACACAGTATCGAATAAAAGTATCGATAGTGTACTCATGATTAGTATTGGAAATAAAGAGTATCATACTCACTAAAGTATATAAAAAAGTATCGATACCTTCAGGTATCGAAAGAAGAGTATCGATAACATACTATTTTTCAAATCATTCACTGGGATTGATATCTTATTTTATTTTTAGTTAAGGTTAAAGGCCCGACCCTGAGTCTTAATTTCAAATGTTAACCCTATTATAATATTTTTTACTAAATTGGTTAGTATTTTTATGATGATGAAATTAGCAGCAATAAATAATATTCCTCAATAATATTCATCAAGAAGAAAATATTTAAATTTTGCAGAAAGTGGTATAATTTCCCATATCGTATGTCAAGAGAATATTGAAGCATCTGGTACTTCAGGAATAATCTGTTCAATAGCTACAAATGGAATTTCATGATTGATTGTCTCTTGTTCATCACATATTTACGTTAGAAACAGATGAAGATACTCGAGTATACTTCACTTCAGCCACTATACTTATTTCTGCATCGACAGGTATTAAAAGATTTAGATAACTAAGCACGTTATATGGAACAAATTTTTAAAGACTTTATTTTCCCCTTTGCGGGTACTGTGACTAAATTTTTTAACTGTAGGAATTTTAGCTGGAATAATTTTAACAAATTCATCTATTGATATTGTTTATTCACGAGACATACCATATATTTGCTCAGTTTCGTTATGAACTATCACTATGAGTAGTCTTTGCTACTGTAGGAGGTATTATTAAAAAAAAACGACCGTTATTTAAAGGATTAACAATAAACAAAAATAATAAAAATACAATTCAGTTATATCTTACTCCTGTGGGTAAACCTCACATTCTTCACTCAACTTTTTCTAGGATTAATAGGAATATCGCGACAGTACTTTGATGTCCCTGATGTCAACACTCCATGGAGAGTAATATCAAGGGTAGGGTGCACATTGGGATTAGTATATTTATTCTAATTACACAGACGGAAAAAAAAAATCCCAACACCAAGAAAAAATTATTGTAGAGTAATGAAATTTGGACAATGCATTTGTCAAGTTAACATGTTTAAATGATTAAATTTTCAAGATCACAGGTTAATTTAAGCTCAAGAAAATGCATTTCAAATGTGAAATACTGTTAAATTAATAGCCGGTGTTACCTCCAGAATTTTGAATGCAAGCCTGCAAACGTGAATGCATTGTGTCATACAGGTTTCGAATGTCACTTTGTGGTATGGAGTTCCATGCTTGTTGTACTTGTGCTGTCAATACTGGGACGGTCAGTGCTGGCTGTGGATGATGCTGGAGTTGTCGTCCAATGATATCCCATACGTGTTCAATTGGAGACAGATCTGGTGATCTCGCAGGCCAAGGTAACATGTCGACACTCTGTAGAGCACGTTGCGAGACAACAGCGGTATGAGGGCGAGCGTTATCCTGTTGAAAAACTCCCCCTTGAATGCTGTTCATGAATGGCAGCACTACAGGTTGAATTACCAGACTGACGTACAAATTTGCAGTCAGTGTGTTTGGTATAACCACAAGAGTGCTCCTGCTGTCATAGGAAATTGCTCCCCAGACCATGACTCCAGGTGTAGGTCCAGTGTGTCTAGGCCGCAGACAGTTTGGTTGCAGGCGTTCCCCTGGCCTCCTTCTGACCAACACTGGAGATCTGTTGTGTTTTCTGATGAAAGCAGGTTCTGCCTTGGTGCCAGTGATGGCCGAGTGTTGGTCAGAAGGAGGCCAGGGGAACGCCTGCAACCAAACTGTCTGCGGCCTAGACACACTGGACCTACACCTGGAGTCATGGTCTGGGGAGCAATTTCCTATGACAGCAGGAGCACTCTTGTGGTTATACCAAACACACTGACTGCAAATTTGTACGTCAGTCTGGTAATTCAACCTGTAGTGCTGCCATTCATGAACAGCATTCAAGGGGGAGTTTTTCAACAGGATAACGCTCGCCCTCATACCGCTGTTGTCTCGCAACGTGCTCTACAGAGTGTCGACATGTTACCTTGGCCTGCGAGATCACCAGATCTGTCTCCAATTGAACACGTATGGGATATCATTGGACGACAACTCCAGCATCATCCACAGCCAGCACTGACCGTCCCAGTATTGACAGCACAAGTACAACAAGCATGGAACTCCATACCACAAAGTGACATTCGAAACCTGTATGACACAATGCATTCACGTTTGCAGGCTTGCATTCAAAATTCTGGAGGTTACACCGGCTATTAATTTAACAGTATTTCACATTTGAAATGCATTTTCTTGAGCTTAAATTAACCTGTGATCTTGAAAATTTAATCAATTAAACATGTTAACTTGACAAATGCATTGTCCAAATTTCATTACTCTACAATAATTTTTTCTTGGTGTTGGGATTTTTTTTTCCGTCTGTGTATATAAGAAAGAAAAGTATTATACCAACCACCAATTAATTTGCAACATTAAAATTATAATTAATGAAATCAAAATTATTTATCCAACAGGCAAGCAAAGACATTCTGAACTCATGTAAGTGCAATAAATTTAAGCTTTATGTATGAAATTTAACCTTCTATTAGAATTAAAATGGCAATCTGTTCAAATCTATCATATCGCGATTGATCTTCACACTTAATAGAACAACTATCATTATTTGATGACCATGCCCTAATTGTTTTAACTACATTTGCTATAGTACTGGGGTACTTGATGATTTATATTTATGTTTAATTGATTTATTTATTTCATATGGCAGAAGAAATACAAAAACAGTAACCATTAAATTACAATAAATATAACTAATACTACAGACTGATGTCCATCGATTGCAGCCATTCAGATGGTTCGTGAATATGATACACTGTACGACCACTGAATCTCCTAAGAAGGCATTCCATGGCGATGTGGTGAATGGTTTGCTCATAGTTACCGCAGTCACAAGAAGGATTCTCTGTCATTCCCCACTTGTACATCCAGTAGTTGCGTCTACCGTGGCCTGTTCTCACTCAGTGCCGTCCAGGTTTTCCTAGGAAGGTTGAATCCAGGAGGTTGTCGTGTAGGGTCTTGGATTAGCGCCTGTTTGTCGGGGTTGGAATTTGTCGACTCAGCGCACCATGCTTCGCCTATGTTGAAATCATCTTGGGCCAGCTCTTGACCAAACTTCCATATTGAGTATCTAGATTTTAGTCTATTGTGTGTGCAGTCCTGATGAATTGGAAGTTGTGGATAACTTAAGCATTTCTGCCGTTCCTTTTTTAAAGCCGTTTGTCTTGGGAGACTTGGTGGGGCGATGTTAGAGAGTACAGACAGCCAGTCTGTAGGTGTAGATTCAACAGTTCCAGGTATTGTTCTCATTGTGTCATTTAGTTGAACGTCGATCTTTTTTGTGTGACTGCTATTTAGCCATACTGGACTGCAGTATTCAGCAGTTGAGTATACCAGAGCAAGAGCTGATGTTCTAAGAGCTGCGGCATGTGCTCCCCAACCCGTTCCTGAAAGTTTGTGAAGGATGTTATTTCGAATTTTTACTTTTGCCGCTGTTTTATGGATATGCTCCTTATATGTCAATGAACCAAGTCCCACAAATATATATTTTGGATGAGGATTGTATTTCAGTAATTGGTCTCTGAATTTTATTTGAGCTCTATAGTGGGCTTTTCTAATGTTTAGGTGGAAAGAGCTGACATCTGTCTATATTATATTAAGTTTCAGGCGCCAAGTGTTGAAATACTCATTCAATTTGTGAAGGTCAGTAGCGAGAATTTCTTCAGATGTTTTGAATTCGCTAGATTTTGCTGTCATGGCTTTGTCATCAGTGTATATAAACTTCCTAGAAGTGGTAGATGGCAAGTCTGCGGTGTAGATGTTGAAAATTAGTGGAGCAAGGACAGATCCTTGTGGTAGCCCGTTGTTTAATCTGTAAGATTTGCTTCTGTTCCCATTTAGATGAACCTCAATCATTCGATTGCATAGCACGTCATTCAACACAGAGGCAATTGTTTTGCACGGGATGTTTAAGGGGATACGGATCGGATTTTGGGTGAAAAAAATCGATTTTCGTTTTATTTATTATGTTCCGGCAAGTTTCTCTTTAAGATGACGTATCATACATGGCTCTACTAGAATTATAACTATTTTATTTTGATAGATTTGTGAGGTCGGGTATTATGCTTTTGTTATACACTTATTAACTACGGATCAGGAATATTTTAATCTTCTTTCTCCGCTTCCCGTCAGTTTACTTTTTACTTCTTCTAGGAACATTATCTCAGGTACTGGTAAACCTAGAAGTCTGAAATTTTTATGACTTAGTCACATGGGTTTCCTTTTATATACTCTGAAACAATGATTTACAAAAGATAGTCTAGTGAAAAGTTATGGAAAAAATTTACTTTAAGGTTAATCTAAAATATATCAGTAAGTAGATACTTTGACAAAAAACTGTTGTTTCAGTATTGTTACAACATATCAATGCACATACAGTAAAAATTTTATATCTCTAGCTCCAGCAGTATGTGAGAAAATGTTCCCTATACTAGGCATAATTTAACATTGTGGGGATAGGCGATTCCATATCCCCTTAATTGATGATAATGCTGATGTCGTAATTACAACTAAAACAACTGGACGCGTTCTTTCTTTCTTCTTGTTTTACGCCTCGTTGATGTCGAGACCATTAGAGACAGGAAGAAACCGGAGGCAACGATCTGAAAGGAATTCGTCCATGGCATTTATAAGGAAACAATCCAGTCATTTGCATGGAGTTATCAGGGAAAAACCAAATACGGATAGCCGGACGGGTATTCGAACCCGCGTCCTCCCGAATGCGAGGCCAGAGAGTTACCGCTCACCCGTCACACTCCGTCGATGGCGCTGAAGGATGTATGCTCGGGATTCCAAAATGTTGAATTTCAAGCTTGTAGAATGAATGGAAATGATTTATTCGATAAAAGATTCTATTAGATGTTGATAATGAAACCATTGAAACAATAATTATCTCAATTCAAATTCTAACAACAGTATCAAAATATTATTGCAATGGTAATTGAAATTAGCCAATAGTCTCTTAAACCAAATTTAAGTTAATTGCCACATACTTCTGACGGTGAATTTTATTTTAATACCACAAATTTACCCCTTAATATGATTTTTCATAGTGCTTATATTTTCAATTAGTTTGATTATTTATTTAATTCGATTATCTATTATTCGATTAACTATTATTCAATTTATATCAGTCTCAAATTAAAAGAAATTTTCTATTAATAATCTTAAACTGGAAATGATAAGTAACTTATTTTGCCCGTCGACTAATTTCAAAAATATTTCTATAAACTGATTAAGAAGTTTTCTTGATTGATCCCATCTCGAGTTAACATCTTATAAGATATTAACATTCCTTCTCAAATAATTTTAAATATTATTAGGTCGTAACAGAAAAATAGAATAACAATTATTTTTTACGATTATAGTGAATAATTTCTATACGTTTTGAATATCACACGGCACATATATTTAACACTAGCAGATACCTGAGACGTCGTCGTCTTGAAAGTGTGTTATGGTATAAAAGTTTTTGTTACTATTCAGAGTACTACCAGCATAAAAATTTCTCCTTTAGGGTTAAAAATATCGTTAACTGCTTCCTTGGCTTTTATTCTTCAGTGAAAAGTAAACCTCAAAGCCGGGACATAGGTAACAAAAGTGTAACGCGCGCCGAAAGATACGGTTACAAACATTATTCGCTTAGCGGCAGTAGACGTCTTCAACAGATTGTGACGTCATTATAGTTAGAATTCAGCATGGCAGACACCTTCTGTGCTCCAAATCCACTGTGCATCATGGAATATTAGTAATCATTCTGGTCTAGGCTGTGTTTCAGTCATACTGAAGGTGTATAATAAAATTAATTGTGATGATTTATGCTAAGCTAATAAGGAATCCTGATATAGAAAATGTTGCTTCTACTAAAAATTAGTTCCCATGCATTAAATATGTTAAGGTGTGTCCGTATCGTTTGATTGTGTAGTGGCAATATTAGCGGAGATAGTGGCTAGGTTGAAACGCTGCCTGGACCAGAATATTCTTTTTATAGCATGAGGCAGCAGGAGTTATTAGTAATAAATAAGCTGCTTTCACAAGCACCGTATTAGTGACGACGTGTATCGCAATGTAAACTACTCCTAACATGGCTTCTTGAATCGAAAAGTTTCTACCTTAAACCATTGAATACATTCGTTTTAAGTGGAGGATTTAATAGTTATTTGCAGAATATTAAACAGCAAAAAACACTTTTGTTGATCATAGGCTACTATTCTAACTGATTTCGATAAAAATTTGGGAAAAAAAAAGTTTAGTTACCTTCAGTTAAGTTTTAAATTTTGGTAAAAATAATTTTTAATGTTACAGAGAGTGTATAGCAAAAAAAAAAAAAAATATCGCACACTAACATTTTTTTTACTTTCAGTGAATTGCCATTTGTGCTGGTATACCCTTAGTATTGTACTTTTTTTTCCAAGCTTTGATTTTTCATTTATTACATGACGCGTATATTACGAACGGAATTACGGTGTGATACCGTAATTGTTATACCATTTCATGTATGCTCTTTGTGAACTTACCGACAGTACGATTCAAAAGACATTAAGGTCAAGTGCAGATTTATATTTCCTGCTTCCTATCTATTATTTGTCAAGTACATCAGTTTTAGGGCTTTTAAACTAAACACACACATGCATATATCACAAACTTTTTTATTTTATTTTTGAAAAGAAGAGTTTGTGAGGTAAGTAAAAAGCAAAGAGTAAACTTGGCAGTGCCGTGTACGAAGTAGGAAACTCTTTGCGAATTTATAATGGAACTTTCAAAAGGAACTATTCGTTTTTGCGGTATAAAAACTATCCTATGTCAGTTTGCACAGAATTTACTAACTTCGTGCCAAATATCATTTAAATCTGTTGAGCTATTAAAGCGTGATTGAGGCCGACATTACATCAAACATACATCCAAACTTTCTCATTTATATAGATTAGCTGTTAGCTGTTGAACATTTCATATCAACTAGTAATATGCCGTTTAGGTGCTGGAATAATATTATTAATTTTGGAGTCAGTATTATCGGTAATCCAAGCGTATATAATTCCAGTACTGAGGACCCTATACTAAGCATATTAATATATGTTACATACTCATTCAACCTAACCATTTGGTCTTGTTTACAGCCAACGTCCATTTAACAATGGCCACTGGAGCCATAATCCTAACAGCAAGACTAGACAAATGATTTCAGATAATAAATATTAATTTACTGATATAGCACAACAATTACTGCATGTAAGTATACTTTAATTGATGAGATCGTGTAGTATGTGGAGGTAAATATCAAGGAATATACATCCTTATTGTATCTACAGAATTATGATGATGTATGATCTTATTTATTGCATCAGTAGTATTGGAAGTATTGTTATTTGCATCTTTTTCTGAGCGGTCTAGCTCCTGCTGTTAAATTAGGAATAAAATGACCTCCAATTGGTATTATCCTATTTAACGCAATACAAGTCCCTCTCCCGAAAACAGGTTTGTTGCTTATTTCTGGTATTGTAGTAACATGAGCTAAACATGGATTAATAGAATTTAATCACTCTCAATGTATAAAAGATTTAATTCTTACAGTAATTTCAAGTATTTAATTTACTGTTTTATAAGAATACGAATATTGAGAAGCAAACTTTACTATTGCAGACACACTGTATGGATTCTCATTTTTTATAGCCACACGATTCCAAGCAATTCAGATTATTATTGGAACAACGTTTTTCACAATATGTCTAGTTGGAGATATCATTCCACAGTATCACGTCATTTTGGGTTTGAAGCAACAGTCTGATATTGACACTTCGGGGATGTAGTGTGAATATTCTTTTATATCACAATTTTTTAACGAGACGGATAAATGTACCTAGTATATTCAGTTCAGTTAACTTCGAATTTATTTTTATTTCGTGTCAAAAACACTGCTTTTAAAAATTGTTAGAAACAGTAATAATAATAACAGAAATAAAATGATTTAATTTAATTTAATTGCAATGGAGCACAGGCTCCGGTGGCAATTACCCTACACACCCATCTTCCCCCTATCCTGCACCTACCTACATTTGCCCTCTACAAATTTTGTCTTTAAATTCTTTCAAAGTTTTCGGTAAATTATTCATCATTTCTCTTGGTAACTCATTCCAATCCCTGACACCCTTACCTAAAAAAGAGAATCTTCCTACACCCTTGTGCCTGAAATCGAGTGCCAGCTTGTGGTCATGGTCATCTTTTCCCTTCCATGCACTACTTTTCATACCTATTGCAATATCTTTCCATGCGTCATCGCCAGTATATGCCCTGCACACTACCATGACCCTCCTCATTCTCATCCTGTCTTGCAATGAATCCCATTCCAGCTCCTTTATCATATCCGTCACTGATTGCATTCTGCGATAATTTCCAGAAACAAATCTAGCTGCCCTTTTTTGCACCATCTCCAACTCCTGTATTTGATACATAAAATGAGGGTCCCATATCAATCAACTCCAAAGAGTTTATATGATGGATGACCAAAAGTCAGCAACTTGTTTGGCATTGTCACTGGACTTGCAGAGTGCAGGTTGATGGGCACTGCGGGCAGTTGTATAAATGCTGAATGGTCTGTTCTACCCCACACTCACATGCAGTATTAGGATCTTCAAGGTAATGCCATCTTGCCAGGTTATCTTTGGTCCTGCCCACTCCTCGACCGATTTAGCGCTCTCCAAGTCTTCCAGTTGAGGTTGCCACCTGGTGGTAGTGCCTCTACAGTAGGCACCCATTGATTCCCACGAGTCATTCTGACTTTCGGCGGTACATCTAAAGCAGCTGTCGTCCTAAGGAAGCTTTTTCTGGATTTTAGCCCTTGTCTGGGGAGTTGATGCCCGAATACGAGATGAGCAGCGTTTTGATTAGCCTTGTCTCTTTCTGACATTGCAGCTACGTTCCGTCTCATATTGAGGGGAGCGATTCCTGCCAGACCATGTAGCTTTTCAATCGGCGTGGCTCTGAGTCAACCCGTTAAAATTCTGCAGGTTTCATGCAACGCATTTTTTTTCTTGGGCTTTACGCCTCGTCGACAGCTAGGTCATTAGAGGCGGGATTGGATTGGGGCAAGGAACGGGAAGGAATTCGGCCATGGCCTTTTTGAAGGAAGCATCCCGGAGTGATTTCGGAAAACCATGGAAAACCCAAATCTGGATGGCAGGACGGGGATTCGAACCTGCGTCCTCCCGAATGGACATAAGTAGAGTTGTACCAAACGGGACAGGCATATTCTGCAGCAGAATAACTCAGTGCAAGAGCAGATGTTCGGAGCACTGCGGGATGTGCACCCCATACGTCTCCTGTGAGTTTCCGCATGATATTGTTGCGGGCTGAATGTTTGCCCTTTGTGTTTAAGCAGTGCTTTTTGTAAGTGAGGGAGCGATCTAGTGTAACTCCGAGATATTTTGGATTGAAACAGTGATCTAGTTCTACACCCTCCCATCTGACGTTCAGTTTCCTGTTGGCATGTCTGTTTCGTAAATGGAAGGCGCATAGTTGAGTTTTGGATGGATTCGGTTCCAACTGATTGTCTTCATAGTAGGTGGTGAAAGATTGTAAAACATTACTTAAACGCGACTCCACTGTTTCAAAATCTTTGGCTTGTACTGCTAGTGCTAAATCATCTGCATAGACAAAACTTCTAGTCATTTGCGGCTGGAGTTGATCATTAGTGTAAATGTTGAAAACCGTCGGCGCCAGATGAATAATTATAACAATAATCATAACAACATTCCAACTTTTCTTAATCCCTACTACTGTAATAATTCTAGTACAGTATTAAAAAAGTTATAATTTATTGTGGAACAAGATCGCCATTTGAATGCGCAAAAGACACAAAAGATCTGTGCGAATGCGATTATGATCACGGTTCTTTTTAATTGCGGTAATCTTTCTGATTTTTGATGTGCAAATTTCTCTAATCTAACCTATTGTAACTATTATAAACATTTACAACATAAATACATGAACACGAAACTGTTTGTTCTTCGTTATAATCTTACTAATTGGAAAAACAGATCATCGTATGGCATAGTTGGTCGGGAGAACCCAAAGGATTATTCCACCGCCGACTGACAGCATTTTCGATTCTCCATTCAACGCGCCTCTTGTCATCACTGCCTAACATAACACGGCTGTACACCGGGTACAGGGGACCGACAGCTTAACGGGGAATCCGAACCACGAAGCGTTCAGGCGCACTTCACAATACACAGCAAACTGTGCCAGAGGTGAAGGTCGGATTAAGGGCCTTTGAAAATCCCAACCGATACGGCTACTCGAACTGGGAACGTTTCCATCTCCATTCAGAAGCCTTAATCACTGAGCCATGACTCTATTACTGTGTGGAGTTTACCACGAATAAAATCAAGCGGCTTTAAAGTAAGGAGCTTAGAGGTAATAGTTAAATATAGAACTTAGGCTGGATTAAAAAACTGCCTAGGTTCAACCTGAAAAATTGGTTCAGTTTATCCTTATTTGGGATTAATTGAAGCCAGAATAGAAGGATATTATTGTTAAAAATATTAATGAATTTTAAATATTCCAATTAAAGATAAATTATAACATTATAAACGCTACTAACTTTTTATAATAACGGTTAAAAGTAACTTAGACAACAACCCGAAGGTTGGTTGGATCCTCCCGATGGAGGCAGCTTAAGCCATTGCGTCAGAGGTAGGACGGCCAGTTCCTTTCGTCTGGGAGCTACAGTTTAACATGGCAATCGAACAACTCTCAAAACATTCTGTCCTCGACGAGATTTGAACCCCGGACCGGCCCACAAGCTTCTGAAAACAAGTGCCTTAACCACTGGGCTACCAGACCGATCTAACGGCGGTTAAACTCCGTAAACTTTGCTGTGTTTATTTAGTTTAGACAAGACACTCCATTTTCATTGTAAAAATAATAAAAAATATTTATAAATTCCTAAAAGTTAATTACTCTCCGTACATCTTCAGTGTATTGCTCTAAATAAGCTATTTCAGATAAAGAAATAAGCCAAATATTCAAATCGTAAATACTAATAAAAGTTTTGTCATATCAGTTTTAAGTACACGACTTTAAAAAAAGAATGTATAAATTATATTAATCTTTCCCACAAGATATCCCATTCCAGATATAACATAAACTCTCTGAATCGTAATAACCATATTTTAAACGATAATCTCTACTATGTAATCAGAAAAAGTCAATATATTCGAGATATTTTTTAAAAAGAGTTTGAGGTATATTTAATACGCCGTAGTGAAGGATACAACTTTAAAAAAAAATATTTTTGCCTGTTTAAAAGTTCGATTGAACTCCATAGTGTTTCGTTAATGGAAGCATTTAGTCCAGCGGATAAAATAGGGTATGATTAATTTTGATGGGAAATTGAAATTTTTTCTTTCTTGAACGTAATTCACACAAAAAACTACTGGTTCAATTGTGATGAGATTCTGATTAATGCATAACCCTTGGTCCTAAGGGTAGAATAGGGCATGTTTCAATTTAATATGACACCATAAAATGATAATTTCAGACTTAAAAAACTTCTTCTTCTGGTCCCTATCCGTTCCGGATGTCGGCAACCATGTTGGCTGTCTCGTCTCTGATGGTTGATGCTCGGATTAACTCCGTAGTTGTCTTGGAGGTCCGTTTTCTCAGATTTTTTTAACCAAGAAATTCTTCTTCTATCAGCCTAGTATTTTCCCCTGGAGAATAGACTACAGGAGTTCATAACGGCTATTGTTCCTCATGATGTGGCCAAGGTATTGAAGCTTTCGTGTTTATACAGTGGTCAATATTTCCATATTTTTTTTCATTTTGCGGAGCAGTTCGGCATTTGTGGTGTGGTCTGTCCATGGTTTTCTCATCATTCTTCGATATAGCCACATTTCAAAAGCTTCTAACCTGTTACTGATAGTTTCTATTAATGTCCACGTTTTAACCAGTCGTTAAAGAACTACTGGTGTAATATCTTTGGAGCTTTCATTTATGTAACGTCCTTGGTCCCACGGGTAAAATATTATATGTTTCACTTTTATTTGACATCGGAAAGTCATGAAATTAAGAAAATTTTTCGGTGAACGAGATTAATGCTAAAACTACTAGTTGAATTTCTATGGGGTTTAAATTAATTTACAGTCCCTCGTCAAGCGTATACGATGTCGTACAATTCATATTTACCAAATTAGAATCTATTTATCTTTTAACACGATTTTTCAAGAACTACTAATTAGACGTTGATAAAGTTTCGATTATTGTACAGCCCATCCTCCCACGAGTAGAATAAGGTATGTTTTATTTTCATGTGACGTCAAAATCTAAAAGTTTAAAATGAAAGTATAAATATCTATTTAAAGGTAAGTTATCGATCGCAGTTGAATTGTTTATCAGTATTTCGGCTTTTGACAGATATGGTATTAACCAGAGGAATGAAGTCGCAATTTATTGTAAACTCTTGTCATAAAAAAAGAAAAAGGTTACGTTCATTGATCCTCAGGGACCATGGATCATAATGTTCTTGATCGTTTTGGCTAAGAGTTTTGTGAGTATCATTAAAATAAAATGCTTAATGATTTACTTAAATAAATAAAAAAAAAGAAAAATAATAATCCTAAATATGCCCCAGTTAAAACTTCTAATATAATGAGTTACTTGAAGACAAAAAAAGGAATAGGGAAAATCTATCATCCTAATATAGAAGCACCCAGTATTGTTTAATAAACCTAACATTCCCTAATTTATATAAAACAATTATCAATAAAAAATAAGTATGTGGCAGTTAGTCCTGCAGAATATAAATACATAATTGTCTCGCTGTCTGTTTGTTACGTTTCCAGGACTAAAAGGTTAAACCGATCTTGATGGAATTTGAGAAGCAAAGTATTGTATACAGTATATTATTAGTAAGGACACATGATTCTCTTTTTCGGGATAAATAACACGTTGTGATGAAAATTTGGAAACAAGCCGAATGGTGACAGACAGACGGATAATGTGTAGTGTTATGTCGGTCGCACAGGTTTTGTTTCTTCACATACAGTTATAACTTACTATTTAGCGTAGAAAATGTGTCAGAGGAAGTCTCGTACAGTTAAATCACAAACTCGTGGATATAGGTGATATTAATTTCTCTCAATAGTCTCTCTACTGTTAAAATGAAATAAAAAATTTCAAATAAATTATAGAATTTGATCTTATATGAACTCATGTTGTTAAAAGTAATTTTAGCTGGCATGTCAGATAAATAGCAATTTACAGTTGTGGAAGTAGCTAAACAATAAGACGGTGAACCGAAATAATAATCATAAAAAAAGATAATACGAGGCAGAGGTTAAAAAATTACCCTATGACCTTCCTTTAAATTCGTAGTTGGTTTTTGTTTATTTATGAAGATTAAGTGCAGAAACACACGTAAAGAGAAGAGCATTTGATGTTTGGACTGTATTCTCATTAGGAGCTGTTATTAAGCAGGTTACAACATAAGAATTTTGTTGACAGAAGATAAGTAACAGAAGCTTATTAAAGACTCGTACGAAAGTTTAAACGAACCGTAGGTACTCGCGAAATATATCAGTGAAATAAATAATGGTTATTCGTTTTTAAAATTATATTTTACTTACAAAATTTTTAGTAACAATAAAATTTCCGACATTTAAAGTCAAATACAGTTACTTAAATACATCGTAGCCAAATAGTTTGTGAATCCAAAAAGTGAAAATTTACTTATATCACTAAAAATATCATTAAATAAGATCGTTATTCGTTAGACGGTTTTGCAGAACAAATTCCATGTATCACCATTGGAGATCCCCGTCGTTTCTGGCGGGCGTTTCGACTAGTCTGCTTGATACATCGCAGTCTCCGTCTTCTCTTACGGTTCTTTCCTTCGACCGTTGGCTCCAGCAACAAACGAATGCGGCTCGTCTTTACCCACTGCGCTGAGAGATTCTTGTTTCGCCGCCCGTCGCCTCGTACTGGGAGAGCCCTGTTAATCTGGCCGTGACGTATTCCGTGTCGCCCACGCCTACAGACTCGATTCCCCTCGAAGTTGTCAGCCACCTCGTCTGCAGACAATCTGCTCGCGCAACAAGTACTTCTGCGCGAAGTTTTTCCTACGCTGTTCCATTGTTCGGCGGGGAATCTAATAGGCGGCGAAGCCTTGAGTCGCTATCGCCAACTTCCGAGTTCTATTAAAGTTATCCGGAGAGGATTTCTTTCGGCGGACTAATTAAAACTTGTCGGCCTCCGAGGGCGATGTTCGGAGAGACGCACAATCAGAGCCTTAATTTGGGACGCGGTGCAGCTTCAAATCAGGGAAAACTAGAGTAGCAGGTACCGGGACGCAGTAACACCAACTAAAGTAACGCACAAGTAACTCCTAAGTAACAGGGCACACGGCAGTCGCTTCGTTCATAAATCAGTGATGGACGCGTCTAATGTTAGGCTCCACCATTCTCACGCCGCGCCTCGTTGCTGCTCGTGTTACTACCTCAATACCCACCAACTAAATGTATTGCAGACATATTAATATGGAAACCGAGCGTGATAGGAGGCCGCTAATGCTCAGGCCTCGCATTCGGGAGGACGCGTGCTCGAATCCTCGTCCGGACATGCAGAATACGGTTTACTATGGTTTCTAGAAATGACTCCAAGCGAATGCCGGGATAGTACCTTCGACAGGCCAAGAACGAATTCCTTCCCGTTCCTTGCCCCCAGACTCATCCCGCCTTGGCGTCGACGAGGCGTAAAGCCATTAGCAATTTTTTTTTAACTTAAACGAACACTTCCTTCCATGCTAAATTAAGGGTATGTCGAGGATTTTTCTTTTGGATAAGTACTTTTATTGTACATGGTCACTTTACTCGAGAAAATGACATAAACAACATGGCATGCTCAAAAACTGATGATATCAAGTCCACTCCAACAAATTCAAAAGTTTGGCGTTGAGCATTGTGTACTGTAATGGGAAATTCAGATCTTACTGCAAATCGGTGTCGCTGCAAGCTGCATCCGAGGTGACAGTTTGAAGCGGTATCTGTTCGAGACGTTTCATAATTAGTAATAAACAATTACCATTGCACATGATTCGGCGTGGAATTACACAGTGACTAGATAATACGGGTGACATAGCAAAAGGATGTTTACGAAGTATGCTGATGCAACTTCGTAAAAAACGAACAGCGGGAGTAATGAAGCGGTCCGCTAACGGAAGCTTCATATTTACTAGCAAGCGTTGGTCGGTGTGAGAGCGGAGACTATTTCGCAGTACAACCACCGCGGCACCCTTGTAGTGTAGTGCAGGTGTTTGGAGATGGGAAGGGAGATAAGTGGATCGCATTTCTTGAGTGGACAGTCCGCCCTGTGCAAGGGAGCGTGAAGTGCAGAGGATGGTGTGTGTGTGCTTGCATGGAGGATAACTCCATTGATTGATAATAAGTTCAGACTAGATTTGTTTTTTTTGTTTCATGGCGAAACCCTCGTTTTGAGGAGAAGACTGCAGCTGACCAGTAAGACGCCGTCCTAAAGAATAGTAATCGAATGTGCTCGTCCAGTGTTAAACAAGTGCGACGATAAAATTTTGTTCTGTGTGTGTTGCGCGCAGAAATTCGAGAAGATCCGGACAGCACCGACTTCAACAAAAAAACGTCAGCTGGATGGTAAATACAACATTTTATTCCGCCTGAACAAACCGAGGCAAAGTGTGGCGCATGTACCCGTAAACGAAAACTTGTAGGAACTTGTGCTCTCTGATTTTGAGTTAGTCGGACTTTGTTTATGTTTTATCATTTAATTGTTCATTTAATCAATTTATTATATTGATTTAATTCTCGTTACATTTGTTAGTCGATGCAATCACCTTTTCATATTGATAACAATAAATGTGTCAGTAGATAAATTAATTCAATTTTCTTTATAATAAAACAAGTAATTGCATTTATAATTGTTTATTGAAAATTCTGGAAGGACTCCTTCCATGGCCCCCAGTTTAAACTGAACAAGATATTATATATACATAAATAAAACTTAATGATAGAGGGTAATAGCAACTGGTGGCAATCCTTAAACCGGATACACTACAAGTTTGACGAGTCAAGAAGTGATTCTAGACGTCTGTATTTCTTTGCCGGATTGTTTACCACTCACAATTTTTGCCTTTATTAAATTATTACATACACTTGTCACAATGAATATTGCACACACCTTCTGATACACCTAAATTACGCAGCAGCATTATAAATGCAGAGTTTAATTTAAACTCCTGTGGTCGCGAGTCTGAAATGTTGACAGTATTAAAAAGTGCTGTTGTAAATTCTAGAAAATCTTCAGGTTGGTCTTTTATCGAATCGCGACTATTGTAGATTTCGTACTGTGCGACAACGACGTCATTGTTAATTCCGTCAACATCTTTATTAAGTGGCGCGAGTATTGCTCTGTTTTCCATTCGCTCATAATTTCCACTGGAAAAGCAGCTAGCAAACACTTTATCAATTATATTGTTGTTAAAAAAGCTATTTTTGTGGCTGTTAGGTACGCTTTTATTGTTGTTGTAAAATTTCATTTTTTTTTCCAAGGATGACACTTATCTTGATCATGACACCTATTTGGAAAGTTGAAAATTTATATGAAAATGAAATTTCTTCCAAATATATAAAGCCGCTTCAGGTTTACTGGTACCTCAAACTCCTGCAGATGGCATTAAAAGAGAAAATCAGAAAAAAATATAAAAAAAAAAATCCATTCAAATTGTTAGAGCCGTATCCGATAATAATAAGACGGGGGGCATGATTCTGTGGTCACTTCAATCGAATGGAGGAAAACAGACTGTATAAAAATATCTTTAACATCTTTGACAAAAGGGCCACTACCATAATTCCCTGATTTGTGAATATCAGAGAACACCTTTATTTGATGAAATTAAAACCCGAAGATGCTTTTGATAAATATCTCTTTCGTATGATGTCGGTGGCAGGTGGGATAAACGGAGACGAACAACGCAAAAGAAGAGGCGGAACTCTTTGGACAGAAGAGCACAAGCAACCACTCTCAAAACGAATGAAGAACTTGTGAGCCAGCCGAAAATGACTGTTCAACGCAGAATACTGGAAATCCATTTCCTATCACGTGCATAACTAAATACAAATGTTGTATTTATTTCTCTACTTCTACACAGATAATATAACTGTTAGACTCAAAGAACGAAAACACTAATTGAACTAAAAAAAAGTGCCTTATTCGTGTAATGGCACTAATAAAAACTCAAAACCGAACATGGTGGGTGAACGGTTACCGTTCTTGTCTCGCATTCGGGAGGACGCGGGTTTGAATCCCTGTCCGGTCATCCAGATTTGGGTTTTCCATGGTTTCTCAGATGGGAATCAATCCACTAAATGCGGCATGCAGGGAGCATGACATTGCATATGCACAGGGTGCGGACAGACGTAATGCTGATCGTATTCTCGTGGAATAGGCTTCAAACAGAATGAAGGCTAAAGACTCAAAGTTTGGTGAACGAGCTGCTCCTTTTCTAGTAAACAGAGCCATGCGTGCTAAGATGAAGCTGGGTGCGGGTATTAATAAGAAAAAGAAGGAGAAGAAGGGTGGTATCCTACCTTTAATACCTATTTTTGCAGGATTGTCGGCTGCTGGAGCTCTTGCAGGAGGAGTCTCGGGTTTTGTCAGAGCTGTCAAAGCAGCTAAAGAAGCTAAAAAGCAGTTGGGTGAGGAGAAACGACACAATGAAACTATGGAAGCTATTGCGCTGAAAGGAAAAGGACTTTATTTGAAACCATACAGAAAAGACGGATCAGGATTGAAGAAAAAAAAAAAAACTCTGTCCAGCCGCTGACGGACAGGGATATATATAGATATGTAAAGCGTCTGCGTATACCTCATTTTCGAGGTGTATTCATGCGTGATGAATTACCTGAAAAAATTCGTCATCATGAATGTGGAATAGTGAACATGGACAGTGTTGAAAATGCCGGAACACATTGGGTTGCACATATAAAGTACAAAGAAGGTATAATTAAATATTTCGACAGTTTTGGTGACTTACCCCCACCATTGGAATTGCAGCGATACTTTGCAGGCAACAGAATACTTTACAACGTACAAAGTCACCAGGAATACGGCACACATGTATGTGGTCACTTGTGTTTAAAGTTCTTGTATGAAAATATTTGACATCAGTCTTGCATGAGCCTCGGTCAGAGTAACACATGTCTGTGACACTCTGCCTGTCTGGTAATAGCTCAGTCTTGAGTTGTGATTACTTTCCACCGATAGATTTGAGTCAAGACGAATATACAAACGGCCTGGCAGATTTTCAAACATACAACTCGATCCCGAACATCCCCTGCAGGTAGTTCCGTCTACATCGGGCGATCAAGCTTTGTTATACTGATCTGACTTTCGGGCAAGGAAAAAGAAAAAATGCAAGAACCTCCACATATTTTGGGTCAAGTTTATATCATGATGCATGATGACACAAACATACGATGCGACGAATGCATTAATTCATATGTGATTGAAATTTGATTTTTTAGCTTTAATATTAGCGGAGTTTGTGACAAGATTCAAGTGCAACCTGTATGAGGATGAGAACCGAAACGTTATGCTAGAGCTTAAGGCACGAGGAATTGCATCGAGAGTTATTTTATAACAATTCTAATTAATAATCAACAGCGAACGAGTGACTTGCCAGAACAATCCGTTCATTTGGTCATTTTTGATGGGTTTAGGAAACACGAGCGTGGTGGGTGAGCGGTAACGCTACGGCCTCGCTTCAGGAGGACGTGGACTCGAATCATCGTCCGGTCATCCAGATTTCGGTGTTCGATGGTTTCCCGAAATTCTGAAGGTGAATGTCGGGATAGTTGATTCTAAAGACCATGGCCGAACTCATTCCCGTTCGTCATCCGCAGTGGATCGGGGAGTTACAACGAACCGTGCAGGAGCCGGCACGGTACCGAATCGCCGTCTCCTAAAATATTAATTACACAGTTACCAGTTTCACTGGTAAGTGACACTTACGACCTGGCAGTGGGTATAAAATGTTTTGCGTCACCAAGGGCATGCGGCAGTAAAACTATAGCTCCAAATTTAACAATACCAACCATAAGTAAATCCCATCACAGAAAGCCGTCGCCAAAATGTTAGGAAAAGATGATGATCCGTAAGCGATCAGCTAATAGTTTAAAATTATGTCTCCGTTCGCGATAAATAAGAAGGCGTATAACTCCATCGACAGGAAAAGCCTACTGAACATCCTAAGGAAATCAGACACTCACCAACACCACAAGCAAAGTAAAATTCATGGGAGAAATCTCCACAGAATCAGAGACAAAAACTAGAGTTAGACAGGGTGACGGTCTCTCACCAATCCTATTTAATAGAGCCCTGGACAAAGTCATTAGAGAATCGGAGAAAACGAACACCCCACTAAAACTAGGCAGAAACAGACTAAATATCTCCTGCTTGGTCTCAGCAGATGGTCTGGCTATTATGTCAGAAAGTGAACAACAAGTCATCAAACAAATAGAATCCCTCAAAGAATTAGCAGAATAAATTTGCACACAAACTGAACATTGAACACAAAATACTGGAAATTCAAAGGAGTCACTGAGTTTAAATACATTGACGAAATTATCAGTTCAACGAGACTCGAAAAGAAGGCACAACAAAACAGACTCAACAAAATGAAAAAAGCTTTCGGACAGACTTGCAACATCTACAACAAAAAGAGCATAGGAATCCAATAAAAAATTGGATACAACGCTCTCTACGCCACAGAAACACTCACACTAAACTCTTAGAGGGACATAAAGAACATCGAAAAAGAAGAACGAAGAATAATCAGGAAAATTATTGGACCAACCAAAACGGATGAAGGCTACAGACTAAAGTCAAACAAAACAATAGAATCCCACTCAAACATAACCAATGACATCAGAAAACGCAGACTAAAATTCTACGGTCACATCTACAGGATGCCAGATCACAGATTAACTAAGCAGATATTCGACCTCATGCAACCATTAAAAATACCTAACAGCTGGTTCGATCAAGTAAAAAAAAAAAAAAAAAAGACACGGAAAAAACAATAATCAAGGGATCAGAAATCGTAGATCGCACAATCTTCAGACAAAAAATACACGACTGGGCAGTCATGCCAGAAACCAAAGCCAAGAAGACCGGCACAACATGGACAGAAGAGAGAAAACTTGCCTTCAGTAAACGGATGCGAGAAAATTCGAATGGCAAAAGAAACTCAAGTAGAAAATGATTAAGTTTAGCGTGATCTGTATAGGTCTATTTGAATATAATAATAATTACCAAGCATTCGGATTCCGGGGAGCTTGGACTTGAACGAGAGAGCAAGTCGGAGTGCTCTGGTAAACTTTCACGAAAAACACACACTTATATTGGCACTTTTGACATTCAGACACTCATTCAAACTGGAAAATTACTCAACCTCACAACAGAACTTAATAAACAGAAAATTCAAATCCTTGCCCTGCAAGAAACGCGCTTTACGGATTCGGAAACAATAGATTACAATAATTACAGAATCTTCAAATGTGGAACTAACAGGTAAATTGGCCAAGGAGGAGCACTATTAGGCATGGCCTTTGTTGTTGATAAAAATGTTTTGGAGTCAGTGAAAGAGGTGAATCCAGTCAACAATCGACTTATGACCATGAGAATAAGACACACTAACAAAAATTATACTTTCATCAATGTACATGCACCAACAAATGATGACAATAAAAAAGATCCCGAAAAAACAGAAAGATTCTGGGAAGAGCTTGAAACAGAGATGGCCAAAATTCCGAAAGGTGACGTGAAAATTTTGCTTGGTGAATTCAACGCACAGATTGGCAGGGAACGCAAATACAAGAAGACGGTACTAGATTACCCTGCACAAAAATTCACCAACAAAAATGGCTCACGAATTATTGAGTTATGCCAGCAAAACAACTTCAAAATGAAGTCTCACTTCGAAAAAAAAAAAAAAAAAAAAAAACATGGCGATGACCCATCTATCATTTAGGGGAATTTCAGATTGATTATGTTGCAATATCGTATGCCATCCATCATTTAGGGGAATTTCAGATTGCTTATGTTGCAATATCGTATGACTATCAAAAAGAAATTCACGATGTGCAAGTATGAAGAGGGGCAAATATAGATTCTGATCACTATTTATCCAGAATAAAAATTAAATTCATACCCAAAATAAAATTTAACAGAAAACCACCAGTGATTCCAAAATTCAATCTATGCAAAATCAAAGAAAAATGGGAAGAAGAACCTGCGGAAGACTGGCAGAAATTTCGAACTAAAATAATCAAAACCGCGAAAGAACTAATACCTCTTCACAAGAAACCAAAACACCCTTGGTGGAATCAAGAATGTGAGACTGCACTAGAAGAAAGTAAAAAGGCATTTCAAAATTTCAATTGCAACAAATCTGAAGAAACACACAAGAAATTTCTCGAAGTTCGCAAACAAACATCTAAGATTTTAAGACAAAACAAACGAAAATATGTCAATGACCAACTACAGACAATCGAAAACAACTTAAAAAATTACAATACACATGATCTCTACAAGACTTTCGCGAACCAGATAAAAGGGTACTCACCACATAACCTATATTTTAGAAAACGAAATGGTAAACATGCCCTAACAAATAAAGAAAACTGCCAAGTGCTGGCCACATATTTTTCACAGCTCTTAAATTGTCCGCAATCCAAAAAGAGGTTTCCAAAAACAAAATCTGAAATAACAACAGAGAACTCATTACCACCAAAACAAGAAGAAATTTATGGACATATAAAGAAACTTAAAAATAGCAAAACATCAGGAGAAGATTGAATTGTAGCAGAACTTTAAAAAAAATTAGGTCCAAAATCACTCAAAGAAATTACACAAATAATCCAAAACATTAGGCAAACTGAAAAAATCCTAGATGATTGGAAGATTGCTCTAATCAACCCACTACATAAAGAAGGTAACAATTCAGATGTAAACAACTATAGAGGGATCTCCCTCCTACCAGTTACATACAAAAATATTTCAACCTGTATTTTGAAGAGAGCACAAGAGCAGTTAGAACCTAAATTAGCAGAATATCAAGCAGGATTCGGATCAAAGAGGTCATGCCACAAACAAATTTTCAACCTCCAAAACATAATTAAAATGTGAGCCCTCAGACAAAAACCCCCTAGTATGCACATTTGTGGATTTCAAAAAGGCATACGACCCAATAGACAGGCCTTCACTATTCCAAAGTTTAGAAGAAAGGGGACTAGATCCAAAAACACGAGAACTCATAAAACAAACACTAATTGGCATTAAATCTAAAGCAAAATTCATGGGAGAAATTTCAGAACACTTTGCCATTGAAACAGGTGTGAGACAAGGCGATGGGCTCTCTCATCTTCTGTTCAATGTCGTTCTAGACAAGGTTATGGAAGAATGGGAGAAAGAACTCAAAAAATGCAAGTATTGGAAACCAATTCCATTTGGCTTTCCCTAAAACAACCTTTATATACCATACCTCGCTTTTGCGGATGATTTGGCGATACTAGCAGAAGATGAAGAGACTGCCATCAAACAGCTTGAGACACTCAAAGAATCTACAGAAAAAGAAGGATTGCAAATCTCATTCGAGAAAACTGAATTCATATGTTCAGACTCAGAAATAGCAAGTTTGAGAACAAAATACGGTAAAATTAACAGGGTTCCATACTTTAAATACCTTGGAGAATTAATCGAACCGACAGGCCTTGAGAAAATCTCACTGCAAAATCGCCTTCAAAAAGTAAAAAAAAAAAGCATTAGGGTTAGTCCAAAATCTCTACAACAAAAAATGTTAGTCAAGACAGACGAAAATTCGGCATTACAACACAGTCATAAAACCAACAGTCCTCTATGCAAGTGAAACATTAACACTTAACAGAAAACATGACCATGAAGAAATTAAAAAAGTAGAGAGAAAAATCATAAGAATAATTCTAGGAGCAAGACTCACTCTAATCAATCAAAACAACAGAAAAGTTTTCAAACATCGAAATTGACATCAAGAAAGGCGAATGGTCACCTTAAGAGATTACCAGAAAGTCGATTGACAAAAAAGATAATAGATTATGTAATTTCACTTAAAAATCCAACACATTGGCTGAATGAAATTCGGAAGGATCCTACTAGTGCAAGCATAGGAGCAACAGACATCCTAGAAAGAGACACCTTCAGACACAAAGTAGACAAATGGGAAGTTATAACTAAGCAACCAAAACAAAAACAATACAGACCAAAGCGGTCGGAAGAACGCAAACAAGCTTTCTCGGAAAGAATGAAAGCCTATTGGAACAACAAGAAGAACTCGAAGAAAACTTGATTGGGTCATTTGCTTTATTGGGAGAATTCGCCAATAAATAATAATCTATATCTATAAAACGAAAACCGGACATATTGGACTCGGAAACTACGAGGCATATTCGATGGAGTTTTCACCGTTTTAAAGCTTAGAATCTTAATTCACTTGTCTGGCATGTCTTATGTTTCAACGTTAAATAATGTAGGAGCATTAAATGAAATTCTGAACGTATGGTGAGAAATTCCACAGGAGGAATCACTAGATGCCGCATACTCCGCAGTCCGCACTAAACACACAACACAATGTCTCTGACCATAGCCTTTAATTAAAGCAATAAGATAACTTATAGTAATACAATGGCTGTATAGAGTCCTCAGAACAATATGGAATGATAACCAAATACCAGAAGACTGGACGAAAGGGGTGATAACTCCTATATTCAAGAAAGGAAACAGAAGGAAAAGTGAAAACTATAGAGGTATTACCCTCCTATCCCACGGCCTCAAAATTATGGAAAAGATAGTTGAAGCCAGAGTACGAACAATATTAGAGCCCATCTTAGAAGAGGAACAACATGGGTTTAGGGCTGGAAGAAGCACAACAGACCTAATATTTGCCTTGAGTATGCTGGTGGAAAAATATTGGGAAAGATGGAAAAACCTAATTATTGTGTTTATGGACCTAGAAAAGGCATACGATAATGTTCATAGATCAACTATCTGGAAAAGTCTAAGAAAACTTTAAATACCAGAGTACCTCATAAGAAAGATCCAAATGCTGTACAATAACTGCAAGAGCTGTGTCAATGTTGGGGATGGTTACTCTGAATGGTTTAGTACAACCAAAGGAGTACAACAAGGAAGTGCCCTTTCACCCCTTCTGTTCATAGCGGTGATGGATAACATCTTAAAAGAACTAAAAAGAACACTGGTGTTTGCAGATGATGTAGCAGTATGGGATGAAACAGAAGAAGGAATACAAAACAAATTGAAGATGTGGAATGATAAGTTTGAAGAATATGGAATGAAATTGAATCAAAAAAAAAAAAAAAACTGTAGCACTAAAAATAAGCCGAAAGAATACAGACTGTCATATAAAATTACAAGACCACGAAGTTGAAGTTGTTGACCAATTCAGCTACCTGGGGAGCATAATTGCCAATAATGGTAGAAGTGAGTTAGAAATAGTGAGAAGAGTAGCCAAAGGAGCCAACTTCTACAGTACTGTGCGAAGCCTACTATGGGACATGAAGGTTCCCAGAAGAACAAAAATTGTCTTGTACAAATCATATCTCATTCCTATTCTCACATATGCTTTGGAAACATGCACACTAACATCAAGGGACCTTAGCAAGATCCAAGCATGTGAAATGAAGTTTCTTAGAACGGCCCTCCAGAAAACTAGACTTGACCGCATAAAGAATGATGAAATTAGATCAAACCTAGAGTTAAGGGAATCCATGGAAGAGAGACATAGGTCATCAAGACTTCGATGGTTTGGGCATGTGAAGAGAATGACTAGTAAAAGACTGCCAAAAACTTATTTGGAAAAAAGGATACTGGGCAAAAGACCAGTGGGAAGACCAAGAAGAAGATGGACAGACCAACTGAAGGAGGACGTAGAGAGAAGAGGCTGGAATTGGGAGTACATCACACACAGAGAAACCTTTCTGGACAGAAAAAGGTGGAAAACAATCGTATATAATAACCAAGGCTCGTAAACCACCTCCGGGAAACTGGAGATGGTCCCCAACGATAATGATGATGATGAATAAGTATTTTGCACACTAAACAAAACTTTAAGTATTCTTTCTTTTAATTCGATATATTCAATTTTTAAAAGCCATAGCTTGAAGTATTCTTTCATTTAATTCGGGATATCAATTTTTAAACGACATAGATAGCCGTAAAAACAACAGAGATTTTCTTTAAGCACGATCTCTGGACAATATCTCTGGCCTTCAGCATTAGTCTTCTGTTTACGATAATATTATTCCGGATTCACTTTTGATATTTTATCTGCAGAGTTAAAGGATCTGGCGTTTCGAGTCTCAAGTATATCCATTCACTTCACAATTGAATCAAATGTGAGTTTTTAACATAATCTATGGTTGTTCAGTAATGTAGTAATGAAATTTCTTAACCAAATTACGGAAGCTTGATATACATGAATATTTTCGGACGAATGAAAATAGTATACATACAAATAAACTTCAGCCCACCAGTTTCTTGGTAGGGGGCGGGTGAATGTAAGTTTGCTTTAATTCCGAAAAAGTTGGCGCGTATTTTATGAAACTTTGTACAAAGTTTTGCGGGAATAAAAATAGGGAACGGCTAAATCTACGCTAACTATACCGGGCAACGCCGGGAACTCCGCTAGTAATAATAATAAAGAGAAGTTCAAACAAAATTATTGAATTATGAACAGGTGAGAATTTGATGAAATACACCCACGGAGCCACGACCCCCACATCCCCCTCATCCCCTGGTTATTCTTAATAGGGTTGACCCGTGTCACTGCGGTTGCGCGTAGCGATAACCCCCGCGCCCTCTACGCCCCTCACCCCGTCCTACGCGGCGCCCGCCTCCCCCGCGCATGCGCAGGGTCTCCCTGCCTCCACCCCCACGCACTTAGTGTACGGCGCACGCGTCGTATCGCCGCGTGGGCGTCCGCGAGGGTAAAAGTCCCTGCTCACGGTCGCCATCGCATTCCGCGCCGGACAGCTCGACCGCCAACTGCAGCCGCAGGTCAGTCTCTCCATGCTTGTTTCCTATTTTACTAGAGCCACTGCCATTTCTGCTGCTCCTCGTTCATAGAGTAATTCGCTCTCATATTTCTAAATTTTAAGAATACTTGTGTTTCAACAAACAAGTCGCCAGATATTTGTCCTATATTAACAGTTAGAAATTTCCTCGTATGACGTCACATATAAACTGCTTCTCATTTTATGTAGTTTCTGGTATTATTGCCAAAGATATGAGTTGTTTCCCTCTTTTCTTCCCTGCTCTATCTTCCAGTTTGCGCTTCTTCTTTCTCGTCACTTTTCCACGCGGTGTATTGTTTTAACGCCGTGTTACGAGCTGTCACTTCGCGTAAAGTTTATTTTCGTGTTCCTAAATTTTAAAGCTCTTGGTCTGCTACAAGTGGTTTTGCGACTGCTCTTTAGTAACGTTTCACAAATTTTTATTCGCGTTCTGTTATATTCGTACCAGCTTTCAAAAGTGAAAAATGAAAACGACTTCACTTCTTATATTTGTGCCAAGTTAGCAAAGAGGAGTGGTAAGTAAAATTGCGGCATTCAAATTTGGGCGCAAGAAGTGCAAGGTGTACGCTGTGATTTAGACCACATGTTCCGCGCGCGGCTCCAGACAACGTGTTGAGGCTAACGCAACAGGTACCACTCATCGCGTCGCGACTGGAGAAATGACGATTTGTAAAATGAAAGTGATAAAAATAGATATTATAGTCTGGATATACCTTCCATGAAATTATTGTGAGTTTCTAGTTCGGTTTTTTTCCTTTTTTTCCCCCTAATGCTTTACGCCTCATCGACGGCTAAGGTCATTAGATTTTTTTTTAAACTGCTTTACGTCTCTCAACAGCGAGGTCTTTAGAGACGGGTAAGGTCATTAGAGGCGGGATGGGACTGGGGACAAGGAACGCATTCGCCTGGAGTGATTTGGGGAAATAATGGAAAATTTGGATGCTTGGACGGGGATTCGAACCCACGTCCTCCCGAATGCGAGGCCAGAGCGTTAACCACTCACCCACCACGGTCGGTTTCTAGTTCGTAAGAGAACTTAACGAATTAGTTTTATATTAACTTGCAGTTTAATAGGCTTAAAGTCTTCTTAGATGGTTAATATTCCACCTCTCATGAAATGTGATATCTGGCACTCTTTTTGCCACGATCACGATTACATCTTCATTCTCTATCTCTGATACCTACGCTTCATATAGTATTTCTAAAACCAGATGTACCTCTGAATTTTGGAAATATTCCTGGTACTCTGAAGCTGGTCACAGTAGAAACGATGCGGCACAATGTTGTTCAATGCTGACGCCACGTTTCTTCCCAACTGCAGATAAGAAATAACAACTGTAAGAATCCATGTACGCCACTGAGTTAGGTTGCTGGTTTTCGTTTTCATCGAAAGAAATTCGGAGGCGATTCTCACATAACCGCAACAGGTGGCCTGTTGCCAAGCAACAGTCCAACTTTCCAAGCTGCAGATTTTCCGCACATCAAAGCTTAATTCATCCACAGTTTGTTGATCACTGCAGTGGCGAGGTTTTTTCATAAATTGTAATCTCAGCCTTTGAGGTTATATCGTGTTTATTCAGAATGACCAGAATAACAAAACTTGACGAAGCACCCAGCTGTCTTTAATCACACTCAAACTAGTTCTCCTTACCTGCACGAGATTAAATAATAAAAAAAGCGTAGAAACTCGGGAATAGGACACTTGAAGACTTACAATGTGTGGAACATAAATCGGACAGCTGAAATATTCACCATATATATTTTATAAAGGTAGTTTTAAGAAGCAGCGATACTAAGAGGTTTGCATGTATGCATATTATTTTTTTATGTATGGACGTCATTCTGGTTTTAACAATTTAAGCTTAGTTGTGAAATCATTGCTTATTTAGTTAAGCAATTACTCGTGCATTCATAGTATTAAGAAAGTATAATTCATTTTTTTCTTCAGAATTTTTTTTCTTCAAGTAAAAAAGATCTACCTGACCAGATTAGCCTCTACATGTTGTGTCAAAATGTAAATGGCAAAATAAAAAATATAAACACCGTACACAGTTCAACGCCTGCACCGAATCTGAAACCTTTGCTACTTTTCAGTGCGTGGGTGCACTCAATTTTTGGTCGTAGCGAATGAGAATAATTAGCGACAAGCACTCTGATCTCCACTGTTACTGATTAAACTCAGCGTCTTGTCTTCCAGTTAAACAATCAGGGCAGATTTTTGGCTTTTCCGACATAGTTCAGCTAAGCATGTTGATCGGGACCTTAGAGCCGACTGAAAAATACAAACAGATTGAAAAAAAAATAAAAAAAATAACAATCCCGGTATTTGTCAAAGAATTATAAAATTTTACGTCCTGTTCGCAATTAACTCCAAATTCATTCTTACTCCTGACTTCCTTCAACCTTACAGACAATAAATAAAACCTTGACTCCCGTTTTCCTTCCCCTTCTCCAGCAGTAATAACAACGATTTTGACGAGCCACGTTGTGTTAAACGATCGTTTTTTAACGTTCTGTATTATTCCAAAGACACAATACGCAACATAGTTTTCGTTACACGGTAACAATTTTCCCTGTTAATGGAACAGTGTTCTGAATAATGAACACAAATTTGTCTGATAGTGTGGGAGGGAGACAGCGTCATAGTATCAACAGCAGACGTTACGGCAGAATTTCTTCGGCTTACTTCAACGGCGGTGTTTTACAAGTTGTGCCAAGGAGGGCGTTTAAAACCCATCGAAGTGCCGTTTCGCCAAAGAAGAAGGACGATGGAGTTCGGCCGAAAAGTCCGCACTTAATGACGTGGCTCGAAGTCGGAAGCCATCGACTGCACTGCCGGAGTCTAAATTAATTTAATAATATTTTATGTATAAATTTGGACCATGTAACGATAGTAGATTTTTTTTTAAAAAGTTGCATGTCACAGGAGTTACGGGAATTTGAGCACATACAGATAGCTTGTTAATAACAGCCCACATTCCGCTTGTTAATAACGCGGAAGTGTTTTGGTAGTGCATTGGTTGGGAGGCTGCTGGAATGGATTAAATTCTCCAAAACAGCCCTATTCGATGTCGGTAAGCTACAACATGCACACCTGTTGCTGTTTGCAATTGACAGTGATAGTCAGCTGTTGGGCTACCTAACCAGACTCGAAAGACATATCCAACCTGTTTCTGCAGATACCTCTCCAAATCCATGGCCGAGCCTACCCAAACGTCTGTGAAACATCTCTGCATGAATATTTGTAGACGACAAGTAGTTTAAGAAAATTATCTAGCTTTCTTTCGGTTTTGAGGGATCCCTAGTGAAGACAAATATCTAATGCTCGTCACCGGTTCTAATCACTTCGATATCGACGACTCGTAAGAATCTAATCGATAGTACACAGAGGGAAGTGGCGTATATTCCGACGACAGCAAGTCTGCTCCAGCTCTCTGTTTACCAGTGCCTTAGTAACATGACCCGTTTCGGTTTAAATAAAAATTAAAAAAAGGAAATGGATTCGGTCACAACGATAAAATTGTTCAGCAATTGCCGCAACCACACAGATACAGTCAGCTTTTTTCATTTATTATGTTTAGCAACAACACTTAAAGACACTGTTCATGAAAGCACAAAACACGCATACTCAGATATCACCTTACATTTTGCTTGTTCTGTTATCTGTATGAACGAAATCACCAACAAGAGATTGTTATTATGATAATAGACCGGGGTTACTAAAAACTGATTAAGTATACTGCCACCTTACGCGTCCGGGCATGACCAGCAATGTCTAATAAATATATCAAAAAACAACGAAAACTGCAGGAAAGCTAGATAATTTCCTTAAGTGGTAATAAACTACTTGTGGTCTGCAAATATTCATACAGAGATGTTTCACTGACGTTTGGGTAGGCTCGGCCATGGATTTGGAGAGGTATCTGTAGAAACAGGCTGGATATGTCTTTTTTTTACTTTTTTTTTTTTTTTAAATTGGCATTTGGCTACGAGGCCATACAGCCAGCACTATGTAATTTTGTAGTTTGCAAGTATGTACTGGATCACTCATTGTATTATAGATTCTCCTTGGTATAGACGACACAAGACAAACACAACACTTAATTAAAACCACCCATGCCCGAGGCCGGACTCGAACCGGCGACCCCTGCAACGCGAGGCTAGCACGCTATCCCCTACGCTGCCGGGGTCGGCGGATATGTCTTTCGAGTCTGGTTAGGTATCCCAACAGCTGACTACCACAGTCAACTGCGAGCAGCAACAGGTGTGTAAGTCGTAGCTTACCGACATCGAATAGGGCTGTAATTTTGTCTTGTAGAATTTAATCCACCCCAGCAGTCTCCCCGCTAATGAACTACCAAAACACTTCCGCTTTAGTAACGAGTGAAATCTGCTGTTTTTAACCAGCTACCTGTGTGTGCGCGAATCTACCATGCTCCTGTATCATGCGTCTTCCCCGCACGATACTATTTTATAACAGCTCTTTACTCACTTTCAATCAGTCCTTCCCATATAGGACGAAATACTGCAGAGTTTTGCATGCTGCTTCGTTACAGTCCGACTTATAATTAGCGCTTAAAATAATAAATATTATATGCGGATTGCTTTTTAGATTCTACTACAAGTGCAGACAGAGAGTTACTGTTAACACAGGAGACGTGGATTTGTTGGGTTAGTTCCTAACTTCGCCTTACTGAAACTCGTTTCCGCTAACACATATCTGTATACAGCTAGTATTGCCCTCAGCAATTTTTGCGTTAAAATATATCACCTTTAAACACATGATGTCAAGACTTATTAATGGGAAAATAATTTTTTTCTACTATTGGTTTGAGGTCCACATCTAGAAACATAATATTGTTAAATTAATTTAGACTTGGTCCATTATTGTTGTGCACTGGAAGGCTTCAGTGGCCTGCACAAACAGTGTGCCCATTCCCCGCCTCGACCCACGTCCTTGTATTAACTGCGGACATTTCGGCCAAACTCAGTAGACCTTCTTCTTTGGCCAAAAGGCACTTAGAAACGTTTTACACGCTGTGCTGAGTATAAGTTATTGCTGAGCAGAGTGTCTATAACACATCTAAGTGCTGTTTCGCCATAGAAGAAGGTCGAAGATATTCGGTCGAAACGTGCGCAGTTGATTCTAGGACTAGACTCGATGCAGGATGAACGGACGCTGCCACTATCTGTGTATTCGCGTCAGGACAGACATGTCTGTTCGTCTTACAGACTTGTGTTCGATAACGGCTGAAACTGTTAGAGCGTAAACTATGTTGCGTCTCAGCGCTGCAGCTGTTTCCCCGCAGAGGTAGAGCTCTGCACTTCGATTTCGACTTAGCAGCAATGAATAGAGGCGAAGGGGTAAGCGTCACCCTACAGCCATTTCACCGGTGCAGTTTTCTTCACGGTACTGATTGAATAGCAGGCTGAATGGACCTGGCGTGGCTCAGTTTGTTAGGGCACGTGATAGGAGAACTTAAGGTCACCGGCTCGAAATCTGGTCCAGGCTGGAATTTTTGTATTTAACCTCTGCAATACATCATACAATGAGTATTTTAATGTGACTTAGGAGTTATCTTACTAACGTGGTAAAAGAGATTTCTAGTTGTTCCATAGTATTTTTGCAGCGGATTTTAAAATAAAAAATTCTATAAAATGTTATAGTAATTTTAAATTCAATTGTTGAATTTTGAAAATATCACTACTAATGAAAAATTAAGGTTTATCAGCTCATATTATAAAAATTCTGGATTGAAAAATTTGAAAAAAAGTATTAAATTTTCAATTCATACCTAACCAAGCAAATTGACTTTTATTTCAAATTTATTGTTATTAGCATATACTATCGAAATTTCAGATTGATACTATGTATATTGAAATGGCAGAATGATAGATTTTTAATTTAAAAATTATGAAATTTTAATTTTCATCGTACAATTAATCTGAAAATTCAAAAAAAGAACCACTGTTATTTATTTCATAATCTTAAGTTTTCACTTCGGTCGGCGACCCCCAACGTCTGCCTTCTTTTGCTTCCACAAAATGATGGCCTAAGCGGTTAGGTTTTGATAAACTGACGCGCTTCAACCCGGACAACCAAGACAGCGTCGACAACGACCGCGGGAGTCTGCGCACCCAACATCAAACATGGTGGATTACGATGGTTCACGCGATTAATGAAGTCATAATCGTTAAGAAATTGTGGCTCATTATTTTCAAAATATGTTTCGTTTATCACGAGAATCAGGTAGCCCTGCATGACTGACGACAGGTGAAGTTTTAAGCAGTTGCCAGTACTGTGCGAGCATACCACAGTGAGCTGGTCTATATGTTCCTCTCCCTTGTTGTCGCCCTGAGCGTGACGTCACGCGACGCGTCAGCAGGCCACGCGCCGGCCCCCCGTAACCATGGCAACGGGACAGCCTCGGCTCTACGTTGCGGAAGGTAAGGGCGCGCGTCACCTGATGCAGCTCGCGCGGAGCGCTACGAGTGCGCTCCGGCTCCTAGCGGAACAGTTGCGCCGTAAATAACATTGGCGCAGGGATCTCATCGAGCTGCCCAGCCGCCTACTTACCTACGCATCCGACCGATATCTCTTTTTCGTATAACTAAACAAGTTAACGCATAGTTGAAGTCGAGGTCATTAGACGCGGGGAAGGACTGGAGGCAAGGAAACAAAGGAATTCGGCCATGAATTTTCAAGGAACGATCCCAACATTCATCTGAACTGATTTGGGGAAACCATGAAAAACCCGAATCTGGATGTCAGGACGGGGATTCGAGCCCGCGCCCTCCCGAATGCGAACACCACGCTCGGTTTAAGAATGGGGAAAATAACCAATCACTTACCACATTTGAAGGCAGCAGGACGGGCTGTAAGACGAAATCACCAATACATTTTACAATATCTCGGTAAAAAATCTCTCTCATGTAAGAGGTACTACATATGGCGAGGCTAATCATATGTGCACATTCAGATCTGTTGTGGTAGGTCTGCATGTGTACAAATGTTTAGATTCGACACATGTAGTACCTCTTACAGGACAGAGGTTTTTTCCTTACTTTTTTTTTTTGCTGTCGTCAGTGTTTCGACTGGTTTGATGCAATCCTGCATTCCTTCCTATCCTGTGATAACCTCTTCATTCCTACATACCCCTTACAACCCACGTCCTCAATTATTTGCTTCATATATTCTAATCTTTGTCTTCCTCTACAGTTCTTACCTTCGACTGTTCCCTCCACTAACAAATTAGCCAATCCAGCATGTCTCAAAATATGACCTACCAGCTTGTCTCTTCTTTCTGTAAGCTTCTTCCACAAACTTCTTTTCTCACCCATCATTTCCAAAACTCGTTCATTTCTTACTTTGTCAGTCCACTTATTTTCAGCATTCTTCTGTAGCACCACATTTCAAATGCTTCAATTTTCTTTCTTTCCGGTATTCCTATAGTCCATGTTTCGCTACCGTAAAGTGCTGTGCTCCCCACATAGAGTTTTAAAAAGTTCTTTCTAATTCCTCAATCAATATTTGAAACTAAAAGGTTTCTCTTTTTCATGAAGGCTCGTTTTGCTAGTGCTATTCTGCTTTTAACATCATTCCGGCTTCGGCCATCGGTTGTAATTTTGCTTCCCAAGTAACAGAACTCACTTACTTCTCCTATTACATCCGATCCTATTTTTATATTTAATCTACTAGTATTGGTATCATTTCTGCTACATTTCATCACTTTTGTCTTGCTTTGATTTATATTCAGTCCAAAATCTTCCTTAGTATTTTGTTCATGCCATTCAATAACTTCTCAATATCCTTAGCCGTCTCTGCTAACAAGACAATGTCATCAGCAAATCGTAGCATACTGATTTTTTCTCCCTGAAAAATTATGCCACATGGAAACTTTTCTTTTACTTTCTTCATTGCTTCTTTTACATACAAGTTGAATATAGAATTGTAAAATGAGGCCACACCTGCCTTCAAATGTGGTAAGTGATGGGTTATTTCCCCCACCCTTAAGTTTTTCCTCGCCTAACAGCATTTTCATTGCCACTATTAGTAAATTTGTACCTAATATCAACAAAACAACTTCACCAGTAACGTGACCAAGTATTGCAGATCAAAGAGATTTTCCGAGGAGCGAAATGTATGTTTGAAACCATTTATGAATCAATGTGATCTTCACGGGTGTTCAGTCGGATGGTGTGATAGAAACACAACGTTTCGACAGCTGACTCTGATGTCTTCATCAGGTGTGGAAAGCTTCAGGTGTTACAAGCTGGAAGTCACCGCCTAGACTGGCTTAGTAGAAGTCTGTGACTTAACCACTACTAAGCCAGTCTACGAGGTGACTTGTTGCTTACAACACCTGAAGCTTACCGCACCTGAAGAAGACGGCAGAGCCAGCTGTCGAAACGTTGTGTTTCTATGACGCTATCATTACGCCGCGCCGAGAAAGTCTCCACTCAGACATCATTTACGACTGCAAGTCTTGTCACTCGCACAACTGTTGAGTAGCGGTCAGCGAGTTAGATGGATCGACCCCAAGTACCGAATGTTGGAGACTTATTGCACTGCCTCGGGTCCAACCAGCGAGGCCCCTGGGAGCGCAGGCTTCACTGCGTGACCGCCGGCTCGGACAAGCATAACTGGAACAGAACCGCATTCGACGGCCGACCAGTTCGTCCGATCAACCTCGTCCACTGAAGTCGAATTGTTGCTTCAACACCAAGCGGACGGGGTGTTTTTCTAAAATATACATAGTGACTTACTTTTAGTAAAAATAGACTTCACCTTGCCCTCCCGAAATATTACAACAGTCAGGGCTGTATTTAGGATGTGTAGACCCTTGCGCCGTCCCAGTTACGCGTCCCTTCACTACGCGGAAACATGCAAACACCGGGTGGTGGGACGACGATTGTCAGCAGACGTTGGAAGAAAGGAAGGAAGCATTACGCATATATCGGAGGTCGGCAACAGATAGTAACTTCCTCGCTCTCAACAAGATCAGAGCAAAAGCCAAACGTCTTTTCAAAGAAAAAAAGAGAATGGCCTGGAAAGAATTATGCTCCATTCTAAATAAAGACATGCCCCTAAGAAGACTATGGAAGAAAATTAGAACATTTAAAAAATCTCAGCAGACATCCGAACCCAAGGTAGAACCAACGGTAGCCGTTCTGGAAGAAATCCTAATGTCGTTAGCGCCTCCATGGGTAGAGCAGTCTGTCTCACCAAGACATAACAACGATAACAGCCACTGCAAATTTCTTATGCAACCATTCGTCGTTGAAGAACTTAACCGGGCATTATCTGGAGGTAAAGGAACAGTCCCCGGTCCAGATAACATTGCCTATCCAATGCTTGGCAATCTACCTCTCACTCCCAAACTGTTGCTCTTAGAGATACTTAACCAAGTCTGGTTAAAGAGCATATAAATAACAGAAATGAAGACAGCAAGAATAGTTGCCGTAAAGAAACCATCTTTTAGTCCTGACAAACCAACATCCTATAGACCAATCACATTACTATCGTGTGTGTACAAATGTCTAGAAAAAATGATCAAATCCCGGCTTGAATGGTGGTTTGAAAATCACTCGCTCCTACCGCGTCTTCAGTTGGGGTTCAGGAAAGGCACAGGAACTACAGAAACACTCGCCCACTTGCTGGTTGACACTCAGCTATCTCTTAGTAGAAACAAATACATGGTTGCGGTGTTCATGGACTTAAAAAACGCGTATGACAACGTAGTATTGCCGATACTAGTGAAGAAGATGATAAAAATCGGGGTGCCCCGAAGATTCGTGACGTAATTGTACACACTGCTGCGGAATATGTGGCTAATTGTCAATAAAAATGGCAAAATTTTGGGTCCTGGATGTGTCAATAAAGGTCTGCCCCAAGGTTCGATCCTGGCCCCGTTTCTGTTCAATATTTACACGGCTGACTTGCATCTGATAACCCAAGGAGAAGCTACACTATTACAGTATGCAGACGACCTTTGCATTTATACCGAAGCGGACTCAATCGAGGAGTGTATAAGAAGGTTAAGCAGGACACTACTAAGACTAAAAGCTGGCTTTTGAACAACGGTATGGAAATATCCACTCACAAAACAGCCGCCTGCATCTTTACTAGACACAGAATACCTACCATGACGAGCATACAAATAGGCCCATATACTTGCCCAGTTAAGCCCCACGTCAAGTACCTTGGCTTAACTATCGACAATAAATTGAAATAGTCGGCCCATATAAGTAACATACTAACCAAATGTGAAGCATCATACAAAGTAATACGAGCCACAACAGGAGTATGGTGGGGCACTGAACCCCCAGTTGCAATACACCTCTACAGGGCGCTCGTACGACCCATCCTAGACTACGGGTGTATCTTCTTTGGATCGGCCTCAGACAATACGCTATCCAAACTCAATAGACTACAATACAAAATTCTGCGTTCCTGTCTTGGGGCCATGGTTTCGACCCCTACTAACTCTTTGCTGGTAGAAGCAAAGGAGCCTCCATTCCACATTAGAAGGCAATACCTCGCAACGAAAGCACTTCTGAAGTGGTCGCAATTTCTAGAAAGCGAATTGACTGAGAAAATCTCTCAGCTGATGCTGCACTGCGTCACTAGCAGGTACTGGTTTAACAGGACGATGCCGTGCATAGCAGCAGCCTATATCGAAGTACAACCACTACAGAAGCAAATCACTAAGTCATGGCATATAGGATGTTACACCTCAAACTATAATAATCTTATAAAAGAATTAAACATACAGTTAGACCTCTGCCTTGAACGAAACTCACAGGCTATCACTACAACATTGGCACAGCTCAGATTGCAGTGGGGAGAACCTTTAACATATTACACTGATGGATCTAAGTTCGCAGACGCGGTAGGATGTGCATTCGTTGAAACATTCACAAACAGGTGCGGGAAATACAAGCTACCTCAGTCCGCAAGCATACTGACAGTGGAACTAACGGCGAACTTAGAAGCCTTACGGAATGCCAGCCACTCCGAACGTAAACCAGTTGTTATCCTCTCCGACTCAATGTCGGCAATGCAGCTCCTACAGCACCACACAACCACCGCCCATCCAAATCCTGTGGCCCCCGACATTATAAACTGGATATCCATACTAGAGAGAAGGGGCTGGCTTGTCACTATGGCGTGAATCAAAGCACATTGTGGGGTAGTGGGAAATGAAACAGCAGATGCGCTTGCCAAGGAAGGAGCCTATAATGGCGAAGTAAAACACCTTGATGTACCCTACTCCGATCACTTTAGTTATTTCAAAAACAAACTGACGACTGTTTGGGAGGTAGACTGGAAGACAGAAGCCCAGACGAAAGGACGATTCTACAAATCGGTACAGCAACATATCCTTACCAAACCGTGGTTTGACAAAAGCACATTCCCAAAAAAATTAGTAACAACGATAATTCGCCTGAGAACAAATCACGGGCGCTGGCGTCAACACCTCCATCGCCTGAACCTACTCGATACCCCGACCTGTGACTGTGACAGCAATCAAGATGAAACCCCAGACCACATATTTTTTGGCGGCTGTAAATACACTGCTGCTAGCGACACCCTCGTAAGTGCCTTGGTAAGGGAGGGACAGCAACTGCCTACATCAATACCAACTCTTCTAGCCTCAAATAACTTAAAAAGTATACCGGCTTCTGTATAACTTTGTCGCCAGTAACAACATAACGGTCTAAAAAAACTCAGACTATGGTAAAAGACGGAAATACCCATATTCCATCAAAACCTGAGGATCAAGAAAATTTGTTCCTACATATGTAAATGTTGGTTTACAAGTAAATATCGAAATATGCATATAATTAAACATGTAAATAGTTAAATGGTTAAATTCGTAAAGGTGTAAATAGGTAAATGTATAAATACAAATGTATGTGACATGTTTACCTATATATGTATATACTGAAATATGCAAATAGTTAAATATATGAATAGGAAAATATATAAATATAAATTTATGTTACAAGATTGCATGACTATTTCAAATGTATATAGTTAAATAGGCAAACTGTAAAATATGTATATAGTTAAAGATGTAAATACCCAAAAATTTAACAAAATGTACGTAGCTTGCCTGCATGGCTACTTGCCAAATGCCATAAAAAAAACCCACTTTTCTCAGTTTAGGAACAACGGAATAATTTTCACTGAATATTAGATGCGGCAAGGAGTGATGAGATAATGTTTATCGGTGGTGTTTATCTAATGCTTTTTAAATGTGTTTTTAGACAAATAAGTGTTGGTAATTAAGAGTGGATGCAACGTGAAACTAGTATATGGGAAAAAAAGAATTTCCTGATTATCTTCAAGAGTTGTAATTTGGCATTATGATAAACTTCTGAAGACAAATTTTTAGCAATGTGCTAATTTTTAAGGAATAAAACGCGTGTACAATGATTACTTGCAGAAAGACATTTGATTTTAAGACTACTGTACCCGTTCTTTTGCCTTAAGTCATTTCAAAATCTCTGTAAAGGTATTAAGTGGTATATCAAATAGCAGACGGCATTAAATTTATGATGCATCTGAGGTTGATGTATTTCTAATGAAAAAATTCGTAATTATCAGTGCAGAAATTATTTTTTTAAATATTTTATGAGTAATTGTTTGGGAACAACTGTAGATGCATTTGGAGATAAAAATATTATAACTGATCTAGTTGTCAGACACTTTACATTACAGCTGTAATGTCAGAAAAATTAAAAAATGTTATTAAGTATAACTCATTTTGTAAAATTATTTGGGTAGAATTAAAGTGAAACATTTACGATAAAAATTTAGGCTTCTCTCCGCTAAAGAAACATTAGAATTGCACAAATTCCACAGATTCCCAACTAACAAAAAAATCATAGTCTGAAGATATTTTGTTTTTATTAATGAAAGGAAAATAAAGATATGTACCGCTGCAGGAAGTAAGAAAGCTCACTCTCAGTCCCCTGAACGGACTCTGATCGTGTTTTTTTGTTCTCTGTTGCACTGCGACAGTGATTTCCTATGCGTTGCCACCTGGTGGGAGTTACCAGAACTACTGAGCACGTGACCGAGTCACAGCTAGCCAATATGAATATTGAACGTGACTGTTCGTAGTTACGTTTCACCCTCCCCAGTGATTTCGTACAAGTTGCCATTTGGTGTGAGGCATTAGCATTATTGTTTCGACGTGACCGAGTCACAGTTAAAAATCACTCTGACTTTCAAGTCCAGGAAAGTAGCAGTTTGTCCCATCCGTAGTGTATACCTATCCCCACCAGGAAATAAATTAATGATAACTTTAAGATTACTACCGTCGCGGGAGATTCATATACAAACCTGCAGCATACGTTCAAAGTACCTACACAAAGTATCAGACGTTGTGTACCGGTAGTCTGTGATTATATAGTTCAGTCACTCCAAAATTATATTTAGGTTGGTGCCTATTTATTACTTTCATAGACTTTGCTACCAATATATATTCAAAGGTTGTTTAATGGTCTTTATTTTTTTACGTCATTAATACTATTGTTTAATACCTCGCTGATTTCACGCTCATTTACTTCGATTTATAAATACTGTTCGTGTTAATTATCCCATGATACCTTGTTCGATTCATACCCACTGATTACTGTCAAGCAAGTGTCGATGCCGTAGGCTCGCGCTCGTTACGGAACGTCCATAAACTACGTGGGTTGGTGTATGGGGAGGAGGGGTTCACTGGAAAGCTACGCTGGGTTACTTGGAGGAGGGGGGGGAGAGAGGGGGTTCCGAGCCAGGCCACGTAGCTTTCTATTCATATTATTTGTCTAAGTTAAAATGAGGTATAGAACATACAACAGCATGTGAATATTTATTTCCGTCATTTAAGGGGGCATCCACAAATTACGTGAGGTGTTTTTTCTGGATTTCTGGACCCCCCTCCCCCCTGGTGAGATTTCGTGAGATCTGGCCGGACCCCCCCCCCCCCTCTGGTGAGATCTGGTCCGTGAGAACCCCCCCCCCCTAGAAATCGCCCTCGAAACTTTTGTAAACTTTTTTTTTTTTTTTAGGTCACACCCTAACTTTTTTGACGAAATACCCTCCTAAAATCGACTTTGGCGCAAATTGTAGACCTTTTTTTTGGCTCTACTGTCCCCAAATTTTTATTTTTCGCAAAATCTCACGTGAGATTTCCGTAGACTCCCCCCGCCCCCCTGGTGAGATATGGTGAGATTTCGCCGGACCCCCCCTATTTCATTTCACGTAATTTATGGATGCCCCCTAAGTGTTCCCGTATGTAATATACGGCAGTATGACAAGAGAAAACAGTATTGTGGAATCAAAAGGAAAAAAAGATACGTACTGCGGGGGGGACGGGGGGGAGGGATCTGTAGAGGCAAAAGCCACCTCTGGCTACGTGGGGGGAGGGGGTTCACAGGAGGGGAAAATGGGGTTACGTGGTTTATGGACGCTCCCTTATAAAAACCGTTAAACTACTGTGCACACTGAGCGCCTTGGCTCGCCTTCGAACATTCTGAAATACCGACACCTGGTCGGCTCAGCGCGCTCAATTGATCCGCTCGTTCGCCTGAGCGCCTGATTCTGTTCTGGCACGCGTTTGCCTGTTGACTCGAGTCGAGGATTGTTCGTCGGATGTCTTCATTCTTAGCTTAGCGCCGCGTCGGATCTGCCGCCGCCGAGCCTCCCAGTGACAGCCTGTGGTGCAGTATGCCGCTGCCACTGCCCAGACTTCGGTGAAAATAAAACAATATATGACGATTTTATTGCACTGTACAGTAGACGGTGGCATGAAAGTCGTAGGATCAGCACAAGGCCTCCCCAGCAGCCGCTTTATAGGTGCTATAATCCGTCCTCGGGGGTACCCGAGTTACTTCATTACCCCTTCAAGAATTTACGAGATACTGAAATCAAATTCATTTCAACCAGGAGGTTAATACGTTGCCTTTACCGGTTGGAACTGCTGTGTGGGTAATTGTGAGCGATATAGGTCTGTCGAATTCCTGAAGCAAGATGTCGACTGTATATTGCGAAGTATCGGAGGATCTTGTTTACACATGTGTTCAAATCACCACGTAAGTGACGTTATGAAGTTTGCACAGTGTGATCTAGCCAGGGCTCTGCCCGTGATCGCGTTTGCCTATTGGTTTGACTGGAGGACTGTTCAATTAGAAACACGTCATATGAAGCGAGCATTTCCCGCATTCTGGTTGTGGTTTCTGGTTCCCTCCTTGTCCACTAGACGTCTAACCAGCGCGTCGTGCCCGCTGCTGGTAGTTAGCATGGCTTCCAGACCCTGCTTCTGGTGGTACGCCGCGTTACCACTGCCCAGACAGACGTGTATGTGATACTTGTGCAGTAGTTTACCAGCGTAGTCGCAGCGTACCACCTGCCCTAGAAACACTGTCCACAAACCACTGAGGACACGAGAGGGACGGCTCACAGCGGGACAACAACCACAGAAACCGTGTGCAAGTGACGCTCTCTAGATACGATAAGAATCAGCGAAGGTTAAACGTCATGTATAGTAACAGGTCGAAAAAGCGCGGAAAATTAAAAAACGTTGGAGTGACGTCATAGTAGACATCCAGTTTTCCCCGTCTACCATGTGTGCCATACACGTATCCGGGTATATCATTCTGCCTATGGGGATGTGTCTACCCATTAATGGGAAGGTAGAAAGAAGCGAGATGGAACTTGGGGGGTTCCCCGTGGCCTTGCCCAGTGTGGTAGTGTTATTGTAAGTGCCTGTGATGTGTGTGGTCAGTGGAGAGTGTTTTTTGTATTGTCGATGCGAGATGTAAGAAGGGACAGGGTATACACGGTGCCGTCTATGCACGCTCGCTCTTCCGAAATACATGGGGAGACGCCTGGCTTAACGTCCCCATGTGACGGACGAACCACCGTCGTACGCCTTCACTCCATTCGCCATGAGGAGTGGTTTGGTATCTAACCCAGGACTCTGCTTCACAATCTGCTGGTCACATATTCTGCACCAACTGCTCTCCTACTCTGATGGCCAATGCTGACGATGAAAATTTATTCTACCACCAAGACTGGAACCGGATGTCAGAACCGCAGCCAAAACGGTGTTTTTTTGTTATGTTTAAATACGTTTATTATACTTTTACCAGTTATGCTTCAGCCGGAAAATGTTCAAATTTACCTGGTAGCAGAATTCTGTTACATGTGATCAGTGCAGTACCACTTGAATCAGTGTGAATGCCGTTCACCACGTGAGCCAGCTTGATCCTGGTAGTCCGCGCGTTCCAGTAAACTGGAGTTACCAACAGAGTCCAATTTGATTTTGTCTCCATAATGGCCGTCTTGACGTGTAACGACTGCCATTCCATCAATGTTTACAAACTGCTGTTGCGAGTTTACCGTTTCTTACGCCACACCGAAGCTGTAGAACGTACGCTATTGATTGGCTCTCATATCCGTAATATACTATGACGTAGGCACTACTCGTATCCTTAACACTATCCCATCACGTTCTGGGATTACCTTGTGGGTAACTGGGAGTGAGTGATGTGTGTTGAAGTGTCTGAGGATCTTGACGATGCGTGTGTTTAAATGTTCATAAGTAAGAACTATTTCACAGCTCTGAACCACGTACAGCATCGCATTAGTGAGGCTGTGAAGTTTCACGGTCTGTTCTGTACTGTGCTCTACACTCGCTCGCGTCTGCCTGTTGGCGTGAATCGTGGGCTCTCACACAGGTGTCTTGGGAGCCTGACGCGGGTATCTCACGCGCTGAGGTTGGCAGTATTGGCTCCTCCTGGTCCTCTGGATCCTCTGATGTTTGGCTTACTGCTGCGCTGCACTCTGCTACTCCTCAGTGGTTGTACCATGGCTTCCAGGCTCTGCTTGTGCTGGATTATTGCGTTGCTACTGCGTGGTGTTCTACCTCACAGTGAAAGTATGTGGTTTTACTGTAGTACGGAATACCAAGTGGTGGCAGCGTGGCTTCTACGGGGACAGCCGTCGCCTCGCATCCAACTGCAGCGTCGGTCGGAAGGTCGGGGCGCGCCTGAGTGACAGCCAGCGACACCCTCGGCAGTTTGGTTATCTTTTTGACGGTGCTTTGAGGTGCCGGGTTGGTGGAACAACAGAAGCGTATAGAGTGGGTTAGAAATTCAAATTTTGCTGTTATTGATATGCCTTAAAAGAAAGGTATTTTTTCTTCAGTCTCACTTCCAGATTCATCAGAAGATCGGATAGTAAACTGTATATTGCGTCCATTTTAAAAGACTGGTAAAATTTGGTTTCATCACCCATCCGATGCTGTAACTAGGGTTAAAGTAGATAGTATAGAAAGTAGGAGGAGGACCTGTTTTCTGGGAACAGCCAATCAGCGTTCAGGGATTGCATGACGTCACAAGATGGCCGCCCCCCATTGAGCCGGTCAAGATGGCCGCCCCCGTTTGGCCGGTCAAGATGGCCGCCGTTAGTTCCCCGATTGGCCACACAGATGGCAGCATCTCCTGGGGGCGCTGGACCGTTAGTTCACCGATCGGCGGCTGGATGGCGCGGGTGTCCCAATATGCGTGAAATATTTCGACGTTTGCGTGAGCGGCTATTGTTTGCCCGGAAGTCCGACAGGTTACGAAATGGCTCCAAGGAAGCACATTATTCATTCGCCATTATGAAAGCATAGCTGGTGGCGGACAAAGAAAGTAGGGCGTCCAACACAGCGTTCGTATGATTGCAGAATTTTGTACAGAGTCTCAGGCTTGCAGCGAATTTCGTATGCATTTGTTCAGGTGTCCTGCTGTCGTAAGGACGTAAATCATTGCAATTTTACTAAAAAAAAAAGTCCACATCAACGAATATTACGTGAACAGACATCGGTAGCGTTGGGGCTAGGTCGCCGGTTCGAGTCCGGCCGCGGTGTTTTTATTGAA
>CM061918.1:3976856-4029224 GCA_031002005.1 Vandiemenella viatica | reverse complement strand
CATGCCTAATCCAACTCCGAGTCAAGTCCGGGAGTAAAGAGTATGCATGGGAAATACCAAGTAACATGTTCCTGTGCATCCTCAGCGACGAGAAGTTCGGTCACTTCGCCACGCCCATCACTGACAAGAAGAATGACTGGTCACGGTTTGTCAGCCTTCCTGTCATCCTCAGCAAGGATTTCAGAGAGGATGACTATTTTGAAGACCTACATCGGGTGCTATATTGCAAACCACACCAACTATCATCTTCGTCTAGCCAGGAAGATGAGTCGCAAACCTCAAGAAAAGACGGAACTACCGCCGGCCTTAAAGGACCGGAATCTCCAAGAACACCGTCCTTGCCCATGCACCTCGACGCCACGCCTAGTGCAGACCACCAAGTAGTGGCATCGCAAGCGCCGACAGGGTTGACACCGGACAACCTGCTCGTAACATGTGCGAGCCCATCAGAGTTAGCGGCGGTTAAGGATTTTCTCGAGAGCCACAGCATTCAATTCCAGCTCGTCCAGTATGGAGGCGCAGGGCTTCCGAAAAGTGATAGCATCCCAAACACTGCTTCGCCAGAGGAAGCAACCAACCGAGGAACGGAGGTCACCCCAGATGAAAACCTCCCACCACCCACAGAACCCAAGCAGTCAACGCCATCGGAAATCAATGATGTTGAGGCAGCCAATATCCAAGTCAAGAAGCAAAACGGCCGGAGCACCAAGAAGAATCCCCGCAGGAAGAAATCATCATTGTCAACTGTTGACCAATGCTTCAGGTGCCAGGGATTCTGGCATCGATCGAAGGATTGCCGGAACCAAGTTCGGTGCGTTCGCTGCGGGGAAAATCACAGCGTGTTGGTGTGCACCAGACCACGCGAAGCGACACCAACTTGCGCCAACTGCGCCATGGACCACGCGGCTAGCTACGGGGGCTGCCCACTGAGGAGGAAGCTGCAAGCGGCTATCAACAGGAGCCGCCCCCAAACCAGCACAGAGAAGATCACGACGCCACCCAGATCGCAGAAGGATAAGACCACCCACGGCCATGTGACCAAGCATAACCACCTAACCAGACACGATGAGCATCTACACAACAACCGTTGTCAATGCCAGCAACAAGAAAATCAACTAGGGATGGTCGTACAACTGCTCACGCAGTTGTTAACTACGCTCATCCCCACCAGGCGATAAGAACAAGCAAGGGTTTCCCTCTAAGGTCATTATATAATGGCCAAAGCCGGGTTTTTCCCTAAAGTGTATATCATGTTTCCCAAAACCAACCATATGTTACAGTAGATAAAGCTACAGACAGTAGCGGGGCTACATAAAGCCGTTGAGGCAGCGAAAAAAAAAAAAAAAAAAAAAAAAAAAACGCGGGTCGACGGGACCAATGCGAGCGCAGCTCCCGAGCAGACAGCGTCGCCGTGCTGGCTAGCTCACTGGGACAGGCGCTGACCACTGTAACTAGCGGACAGAGCTGCAGCATCTAGGCGTCGGGACTGGAGGCTCTCTCGTTATCTTCGGAACATTAGGCCCGATGTGGGCTCCTGTTCTTTTTTTTTTTTTTACTCAAAGATATTTGAGTCATCTAAAACAATGTTATTTTTTTTTCTTAAAACGTTAAAAAACCTTATTAAAATCTGAAATGGTATAATTATTTTACACTTCTTTTAAAACGATTGTTTTACGGTAGTTCAACCTGCTAAATAGGGCAGTGTGTATTTTAAACGTGTAGTAAAAAATGATGATAATGATTTAAAAAAGGGTTTTGCTATGTTGTGCATACAAATAATAGGATAAATGTAAGTAATATTTTTTATTTCATTAATTATAAAAAGTGTTCAAATGGCCGCAATTTTCTCTTATGCACGTATAATATTTTTTTACACTACAAGCTGTCAAGGTCAGCCGTTTGAATAAATTTGTATACACTTTTTTCCCAAGATTTTTTAAAGTTTTTTTTTTAACGATGTATTTAAAAAATATATTTTTTTAGATGACTCAAACATCCTTGAGTAAATTAAAAAAAAGACAGGGATCAAAATGAAATGAAGTCTTCACGGGTCTACCGCCGGATAGTGTTTTGAAAACGCGATATTTCGACGATATCTCCGTATCCGACGCTCAGCCGACCTGTGCAGATGTCTCGACACCTGATGAAGACGACGGAGCTAGTCGTCGAAACACATCCGGCGGTAGACCCGTGAAGACTTCACTTCAAGCATACGCCGGGAAAGTCTCCGTTCTTACAGGGATCAAAATGTCTTTATTTGTAGAAATGGCATGGAGGAATAAACTGAACAATGTCACATGTTTAGAAAAAACTTAAAAAGTCAATATCTCGAAAATTGTGAGACTCTACGAAAATAAAATTTGTTCTTATAGTAGGAAGTGGCCTATGTGCGATTGCAGGATATCCTTTCATTCCTGTATAATGTAATAGTAATATTCAGGCTATAGAACATGAGTTTTGAATGTATGATCTTTTAAATATTATAGTTCGAATATGTAAAAATGAAATTCTTAATGTGTCGTCAATAGGTGCACTTAACCTTACAGGCATCTGTTTGTTTGTTGTTGTTGTTGTTGTGGTTTCAGGGTGCGTCGACATCGAGATCATTAGCGCCCTACAGGTATCTCCCATTTTGAGATAGCCTTTTATAGCAGTATGGCTTCTAGACGCCGCACAGTGTGTTATTTTCTAAATCTAGAGGGACAAAAGTCAATTTTGACACTAGTCTACACAGGGAAAATAGTTATTTAAATTTAAAGTAGATAAACTATATTATTTAGGAACAAAGGATTATTTTACACGAATCTGCGCCTAACAATAGAAAAAATAATTTGAACAATGGGCTTTCTGTGACCCACCGATCAAGTGATCCGTTCGGCCTTGCCATTCGACTGAGTTTGGTCGATAATTACGCTGTGTTCTCTGTGCGGTATTGGTAATTCGTGAGTTGCTGCTGCTTTTGGTGAGTTTAAAGATAAGTTTACCGCATGATTTTTCCGTAATACGTTTTAAAACTGTATCATGAGCATCATTAAACAGAGAGAGATTATCTTTTATATAAAAAAAACTACTGAGCCAATTTCATTTTCAGTTTTAGTTCATTATACCGCATTATACCAATCTATTCCTATACTTATTTGAAAGCGCTACTTATTAGCTACAAGAATTACCTTCATTTGTTTGTGCATGTTTGCGACACCAATACAACTTTTCTTCATTTTCAAAATGACTGCACAAATTTCGCGTAGAGAATTTTTCAACGTATGGTTTGCTGACGCAGAACAATCAAGGATAGATGCTTTCTTACAGTTTGTATTGCAATAACTAGGTGACACATCGTTTTCAGATGACGTTATAAGGAGGTTAAAAGCTACTATCAGAATTGATTCTGTAAAAATTGAGCAAAGATGGTCTAAAACGGGAAGACATAGAGACCGCTTCCTAAACACATATTCCAAGTGGTTAGAAGGAAACGTTTAATTACTGATATTGTCACTGCACTGCCTGGGACGAGTTCGGGCTCATATGGAAAACCACAAAAATCTTTGAGAGTTCAAGTATTAAAACAAAAAGACGCCGAATCAAGCAAGTCAAGAAGAAATTTCGATAGCAACCGAAGTGCAGATTCGCAAGTCAGGAGATTCTGCAGCAATCGTAAAAGAGCTTTGTCTTTATTCACCTCGGTTTCCTTGGCAAACACAAATTTAATGGGATGACAATATCCTGGTCGAAGAAGGTGAAGGGTTTTTGCCACACTTTTTTTCCTGCTTTGGTCATCTCTGCATTATACTTGAATGGGCACCATCGATATGCTGAATAACTTTCATCACTGCAATTTTATTCCAAAAATTTTTGGTTGTAATTATTTTGTTCAGCACCATCACAACCCCATTTTACAATGATTTCAGAATCATCATGTCAGTCATAGTCTTCTGACCTCTTCTGGTACTTTGCACAATCGTGTGATCCAGAAGGTGTTAATGTTACATTAAGTAGGTGTCTCTCTGAAAAGGCACAAAGCACTATGACATAGCTCGGTATATTTCTGCTACGACGCTCGTTCACTATGTATTTGGGTCTTGGTGCCTTTTCTGTTGGTTTGGCATGCCTGGGCAGTGCAGTGGCGCTGTGAACGGAAGATTACATAGGGCAGCGCCATCTTAGGATCCGCCACAAATATCGTAAAACGGCCTTACTTTAATAGTAAGGGTAACATTGATTTTTCCATTGCCGCCTACGACAGGCCAGACTTCTTCAGATGACGATGTTCCTTTAAGTCATAGGTGTCAAACTCAATTTTGCAGAGGGCCGTATATTAGAATGTGTAGGCGGGCCAGATTCCAATAAAAAAAATGTACTGAATTATTACAACATTTTATTTATTTAATTGTATAGTATATAATAGCTTCTTTCTGTGTCACATTGCGATCGCGGGCCGTATCTTTGACATCACTGCTTTAAGTGATTTGTCTCGCAAAAGGAAATTAAGGGGCAAGCAGAATAATAAGGAGAAGGGAAAGATGGACAACAACCTCTGTAACCTTTGTAAATGTGATTTCCAGTTCTACCACCAGCCTACTGACTGGATTTGTTGCATCACTCGCAAAAATAGGATTTGTCGCATGTGTAACATAGGCTGACCAAGCCGTCCTATGAATGTACGGTGTGCGAGGATACAGATTAATAATTATATTTAGCCTTTTCTATTGTAGTTCAAATATGTTACGTTTTTTTTAATCAAAGTTGATTGTTATAATGCTAATAATGTTAATTTTTGTTCATTCCAAAGATAATAATTACAAGACTGATTAAATGCCTTATTTTGTAACCTAAGTGATGATAAAAATGACTGATTGATCTCCATAATTCGTTGTTTTTATTTCAATTTCCCCTATAATGCATAAAATATTAATATTTTTTTATCAAAATCATGTTAAAGTAACTCTCACACTTTAGATCTTCGACATTAATTACATTTTAATCTCTTGAAAAAGAAACCCCACATTCGGGATAACTTTGACACATAATATATATACATATATATAATTGTGGGGACCTGCAGGGCTTCATATTGGTATGAGTTTGATAGGCAAATGACACATTGTTCTGTTGGAGCAAAAAAATCATTAATCTTGGGTGTTAAAAAAAAAAGAACTACCAAAAACCTGCCGAAACATGTGAAAAGTTTTATGGTAGTGCGCGAGATTCCAGCATAATGCTCAAACGTCGTGATTTTGGGTATAAGCCTCGTGTATTTTACTTGATATTGCGGGTGCTTTAATCACATGTACCGATGCTCTTGATCTATGTTTTCGGAACACCTATTATCTGAATGTTTAAACAACTTTAGGAGGACGTCGTTTCGTGTATACAGTCGGAGACATAATTCGCGAGAGTCCCCACCTTTCGATTTTGTTTCGTTGTAGACGCGACTGCCTCTTAGCACTGCATAATAGGTAGCTGGTAAACTAAAGTCAAAATATAGTAGACCTTCAATTCCGAGCACTTTACCCAAGACAAAAACAAAATGTAAACGCGCACAAGAAAGTTGCCGACGCGCAGATGGGAAGTTCAGGTTTTTACAGTTAAAATAATTATCAATATTGGTCAAAATAATTAATTAAACAACGAAATTCATTGATTTTTTTAAATACTACACCGCTTTACCCATAACGTTGATATTCATAGCAGTTTCCTTACAAAGAGCGTACATTCAGTAATAAAGGCAGTTAAATGACAAATGTTAGAACGATTAACTAACATACAAGCACACTTTCTAGCTCCGGAACATGGGTAAGTAGAAATGATTTTACGAAACTAAGCCAATGGTGATGTAAGCCGCGTAGCATAAATTAATTAGCTCCTTCAATAGTTCAGAAAAATAGACTCCTTAATTTTTCCCAACACAAAACGGGATATAGGTGTAAACGTTAAAGAGGGAAACTCGACAGTGCTTATATTCATGGGACCTAGCGCTTCTGCGTCTCCTTATTCAAGTCACCCGTTCAACATAATAATATTAATAACAATATAACAATTTTAATAGTGATAAAAATAATTAAGAAAAGTATCTCCGTCTGCAATTTGAATTAGCGTTTAACTTTTGAACCGCAAAGACTGAAATAAGAAATCTGTTTCATTTGCCATTATTTTTAGTTGTAACGGATACTACTTTAAAGTTTCGTGTCATGCCATCCAATTTCAGGTTTTCATGATTTCCTTAAATCGCTCCATGTTTAAGCCGTAAGAGTTCTTCAGAAGGTCTTTGCAGAATTCTTTCGTTTCTAGTTCCAAATACTGTCCGGCCAAAAAATAAAAACATCTGGATTATGACATTTAAAACATTAGTGCAAAAGCAGTAATTTCCACCTTGTAACACACGATGTAATATCAAGAATTTTTCAAATGAAAGTATTTACATCTCGGCGGTATGTCAACAGCAGCCCCCGATAGGAAGGGGTTGTAGTGCTAGACTCGCATGGCGCGGGTCGTGGCTCGATGATTCTGTTTTTCTTAATGGTTCAATCACTTTGAAGTCATTAGAGACGGGACACGACGAGGATGATTTCAGCTAGGGCCTTTTGAAGGAACCATCTCGGATTTCAATCAAATATGCGTAACCGAAATCTGAATGGATGAACGCAAATTTAAACCTTCCGTATGCGATACTGGTGCTTTGTCGCTCACTCAACACGCTGGGACAGTGGTTCGATTCCGACAGAGGGCACGGGTTACCCAAGTGTTGAGTGTGCCTTGTGTCGTCTTTCATTTATATAAGCAAAAATCATTTGTTAAAATCCATTACAAAGGACGATCACCTGAAACGCTGTAGCTTGATGAATGGAGTCCCAGGTGATAAAATAATTTTTTTAAGACAATATACAAAGCGTAGTGTGTGAGCGGTTACGTTCTGGCCTCACATTCAGGAGGACGTGGATTCGAATCCCGGTCCGATCACCCAGATTTTCTATGGTTTCCCAAAATCACTTCAGGCGAATTCCGGGATAATCCCTTTAAAATGCCATGGTCGAAATACCTTCCCGGTCCTTACTCCCGAGTACTTTACAGCCTCTAAACATCTCGACGTCGACTAATCGTAAAGTCATAAGTAAAAAACGAAAAGTTTTGAAGCTTAAGAAAAGCCGCAAGACTAATGTCAGTTATAAAGCTCAAACGCAGTGACTATTGATGCTACTACAAACCACAATTTCTTTTACTCAATTCTGAAGGTTGTTTTACCACAGTAAAGGAAATATAAATAACTAAATATGTTTTTCATAATAAAATTTAAATTCCCAAATAATATGAGGAGGATACCCAACAACCACATACCCACATTTGACATTGTGTGTGAATATGATACAACCTACTACTCTATCTCCTTTTAGAAAGTAAGCCTGTCGCGGTCGATGATTTTAGTATTGATTTGTAGTATAGATTTTAGTGGTAATGAAGGCAGAGTGTTTCCAAGCCAGCACAGTAGTATGAAGACTACACCGCTCCTATACGACACCGGCGGCAAGGTCGCTGGTCTTGCAGTCCTTACTGTGGGAAACTCAACCAGCACGACGGGTACACGAGGCTTACACACTATGAACACGTGAACCACACGCATGTTCGTCGTGACAGACAGCCAATGAGAGGAACGCTTTCCCCACCTTCCAGAACCAAGGGCGTTTCTTTGCTCGTACGATTCGCCCCAGTCCGTGATGTGAAATTTCGTAGGGCAGACCTGTTACCATCCAAATAGGCCATTTTAGGCATTTTTCTATCACTATCCCTCTGCTGGCTCGAAATGCATTCTGCATTAATTTTGTATCCTATGGTCCACCATTCCAATATCGGAAAACTCCGGTTTATGTATCAATTCATGTAATGAAATGAGCACCTACGTCCTGATTTTAAGCAAATTAAGTCTGTGTGTATGTATTTTATCCTAGCCAGAAGCTTATAGATGCCGACTAGAAACCAAGGAAGCCTCAGCCGACAGTAAGTAGTGGCTAGGCGGACCCACAGTGGGTAAGTTCGCCACTCGCTCGTTCTACAGGCGACAAGCCAGCTACTGAAGCACTATGCCGAAAATTAATAAAAAGGCTTCATACGAAATGTTTTTCCAGTTACGTCGTTATAAAAAGGGAAAGGATGAAAATGTTGTAACAAAACGCTTTCCTCCTATCTATTCGTCGTTAAAAAAATTCAGAAAATTATACCTTGTGCATTTCTACTTTAAAATGTTCTCAAAGCATCTTCAAAATGTTTTATCTCGTACAATTTGCATAGCGAAATGATTTAATTAATAGCGTATATTGACCATGCATTTTTAAAAAAACCTGCAAGCATACTTTACGGGAAATTGATCTGCTTCGTTCTATTGATATGAAAGAATGTGTAAACGTGATTGCGATAACACGGATGTTACGCCCAAGGTGTCTCAGACATTTCCGGGAGTGATTTTCCCAGTCGTAATTCAACTGGTCTGCGTGCATCCCTAAATGCTGTATCAGACATAGGTCAACAGAGGAAATCGTTGTGGAGGTCTAAAACCATATATATCTCACGAACGAAGCTTTTCAGAAGCTATTTTAAAAATAAGGCTGATAATGATAATAACAGAAAGCAACCAGGCCGTGGTTGTTATCTAAGGCGCGGAAATGTTCGATCCACTACAGATTTCAGACCTTAATCACACCCATGCACATGTTCTCAGCACCAACCACAAAGCACTCATTTCTACAGGCACATAGGAATCGTTTCAGATAGATTTTAGATAAATATGATTAGCATTTTATTAATCCTTAATATTCCAGTAAAAAAAGCAATCATCCATTTCCTTCAATACACATACATAACGAATTAGAAATTTCAGCAACATATGAAGTTTGTGAACGTCGCTGTTTGACTGACTAATAGAAATATTTTCTCGCCGCCATCTTTCCTTACAGATGACCGACACTTATGTCTAGCAGCCTATTATTATTTTTTTTTTAAAAATAGGACTATATTTTCAATATTGTCACGACTCTAGTTTCCATTTTAGTGTCGAAGGTTATGGCAGGTTGCCATGATCTGTCTAAAAAGTCTTCTGCGTTAAATTTAGTGTAAAAATGGAGCACGTTATTTACTTTCAATAATCTTAACAATAAGAATGATGTCTAATGGCCGACAGCGTGAGAATAGTGAATAGTGAGATAGCGTGAATTGATGGAAAAAGATATAAAAACGGCTGCTGATTTTGTCAAAACTTTCATCGACTGGCAAGCTAGTGACAAGGTAATGTGCTTTTGTTAATTTGATTTTGTTTCATACTTTACAACTTCATTCTAATAGATATTGTCTAAGTACACTTGTCTCTATTATCAAAACTACATGAGAAAAATTGATAAGAATCAAGTAGATAACATATTTCTTATGCAGAAAACTAAAAATAATAAATAGTTTAAAACATAATGAAGCAGACATTATTTGATAAATAACTTTCTGTGTGGTTATACCGTCGTTTTTACGAATTGCCCCCAAAAGAGGAGAATTTAATATAGTGAAATATTTTCTTACCCATCAAGCTTGAAAAACTAAAATACATAAATTATTTTTATGTGTGTAGGCCTATAAGTAACTAAAAACGAAAAAAGTATTTTACCTGGACGAAACTTTTATAAATATGTAATTTCATCTGAAAATCTTGAATGAAAGCAAAATTTTACATGTTTATGATAATTTTAGCTTTAACTAGTACCTAACTTATATATTTATCTAAATTGAAAACAATATTAATGATTAATAAATTTTTATTAAGTATTTCACAAACTTTCCTGATGACATCTACGAGATATTTATTCTTAAATTCTTTTCATGAAATATCTCAATATATTAAAATCTAATTATTAATCCAGTAATGATTTTTAAGATCATAGCATAATAGCGGGTTTTTTTTTTTTTTTTTTTTTTTTCAAGCAAATAAATTTTCGTCTTGAAGCTTGTGACCTTTAGAAGCGATCGTCCGTCTTGTTTGTTATCTCGCCTGAGTGCTGCCAATATTGCGAGACAAGAAGCCAGCAGTCCACCTCGGCAAGAGGATACCTGACAAACTGAGCAAGTAGCGGAGTAAATAGAGCACTGGAGCGCTACAAGGTGTGTTGCTGGGAGACGACATTTAATAACCGGACGGTCGCAATATGTCGTCGTTCGTGGAAAAACGTCTTCTGCACTAGAGATTGAATCGGGCGCTACGCAACGATCCGAACTAGGAAAACTTCTAGTGCTGACACTCATAAAAGACCTTGTTCGAGAGAATGTTAACAGACGACTTTGTTTCATGATTAAGGAATAATCTGTAGCGAAGTACAGAAAGCCGCTGACTGGTGGAGACAAACCTGTTATCGATACTTCAACATGGTGCGATAAATGACAAATTAAGTTCCAATAAGGACAAAGTAATGCGCAAAACGAATATGAAGACGCTACTTGCCCACGAGTACAATGTAAACATTTCAATGTGGTACCAGGTTAATTTGGAAAAGTAGTCAGTATTGTAGCTGCGCCTCTACTATAACTAAAAAAATATTATTTCTTAAAAAAAAAAACCTGAAACATGCAAAATTTTACGTTTTTATATCTGATTTGAATATTGGTACGATAATTCTTACAACTGTCATTTCGCCTCTTGTGAACAAAGCAGTTGTTTGCTTATTTTTGTGATAAAATGATTTTTACAGCTTACATCAATTAAAACACCAAAAAATTTGAACAAATTGTTTATTTACGTTCCAGACAAGCAAAATATACGGAAAAAATATTCAGTACTTGTCACTGTATTTTTATGAAGACCACTTTGATTTAAGTTATTACTTAATATTGTACCACGTTCAATAAAATGTGCAAATTTTTATCGATACATGAATTTTCACATTTGAAGTTGATTATCGTATGCTCCCATAAACACAGTCTTTACAACCTGTTGAAAAGAGTCATACATCACCTACAAGATCTGAGACATAATAAGTACGTAACTCACCTAAAAAGTTAGTAATTCTTTCAAAAAAATGCACTAATTTTCGTAACGTCACTACTGATAAGAGTGACTTGTTCATCATTGACAATCTCTACGATTTATATATTATTTATTATTGTCAAGAAATAGAGTACATTATGTTTTCATGGTTTTAGTTATACTTTCTGATCACAAGTAATATATCATCTCATCTGAATTGTGGTAGGCTATATTGTTTTCAACTTAACTACTATCTCTGCTAATATTGGTGCTACAAAACAATATTCAGCTTATAAAACAATATTTTATAGGTTACATAAGTTCTATCCACTAAGGCTAAAATTAAAATACAACGCCAATAAATGATTCATTCTTTTATTTGTGGGATCCTATATCATTCAGTAGGTATTGTTCTTACAAATCAATTTACATGTCTGTTGTATAGTTTGAGGAACAGTCTTCACCAGCTGCCACGTTAAATTATTGCTGTATCCTTCTTTCTCAGAAACAAATGAAGCTTCTCCTCCTTATATCTGAAAGCAAGTGCTAATTTATGTTCACAATAATTTTGTCCCTTCCATATCTCATCATTATCTTTCATCGTATTCTCTTTCACGTCTTGGGCATTTTTGTGACATTTGGAATGGGTCGCCGAGCTTGGTGGACGGGTGGTAATGCTGTGCCCTTGCATTCTAGAGGACGTGGGTTCGAATCCCTGCCGGTCATCCAAAATTAGGGTTTCCATGATTTCCACAAATCATTCCAAGTTAATGCAAGGATGGTGCCTTCCGAATGTTATGGCTGAAATCATTCCCATTTCTTGCTTTTAGTTCCCCCCCCCCCCCCCACTTCTAATGACCTTGTCGCTGAAGAGTATCCCGTCGATTGTAGACCTTTTCTTAGTTCTGCTATCCTTCAAGAATATAAAAACGTGACGAACCGCCTCCCCCCTTCTACAGATTTCACTAGATTTCCCCTCCCCCCATTTTTACATTCATTGTTGTTGATTTGTAATGGCCACCAACTGCACTGCCGACGCTATCGGATATGGTCAATTTCGTGTAGCTTTATACGTAAGCTACGATTCTTTTTACTTTGATATGAATCTTTTATTGCAAGATACGTCCTCAGGAAAATCTGTAGTAAATATCTGATTAAAGGGGCCATTTCATCTCGGTACGCTGTTATTGTACCGTTACAGAGAGTTTTTCACGAAGCTTTAATATTTTTTTATTTCATGTACTGAATTGCGATAAAATATAAAAAAATAAAAGAAAAAAAACTTTCGGAAATCAGTAACAAAACCAAATCTAAAGTAACAACTAAAAGAAGGGAAAGTTTTATATGAAATTTAAATTTTTGTTTCTGCTAGTTAATATTTGCTACTATAGTAAAAATGGTAAAGCATTTCTGCACCCAGCAGAGTCCATGCGTGCATAGCAGCGGGAAAATTCTAATATAACATATTAAAATTGTGGAAAAGACATATTTTAACGAAACTGGACGTTAAGATAGCTTTAAGAAAATTGAGATTTATGATACCCCGTCTAGCACACTCCATGACTGGGCGCATCAGACTACCAGGCTGCCTCTCCGCCATAAGAATTGGGAGAAGGAACAGGAAGGATTTCGGCCATGGACTTTTAAAGGAGGTATTTCGAAAAACGACCGAAAACTGAAATCAGCATGGTTTACTCACCCATCGCCAAGTGCCGATGCGAAATACCGAAGACGGTTCACAGAACAACGCTCAGCTCAACCAAAATGGAGGATCTTTATCACACTAAAGCTGCCACATCCGTGAATGTTTGATTTGTACATTAAATTTATAAACAGGTCAGACAAAAGCTACCCGTGAGATTAATAACGTCTCCTGATGAGTTGTTCAAAGTGTGACCGATATAGCAGAATCATTCTCTCTGTATATCCGGGTATCAGGCGTCGCGTAAAAAACGAATTGAAAGATTTTAACGAAGCGTAGTGACCCCTCATGACACAGGTTACGATGTAGGATACTTTCTACTAAGATTAGTAACAAAGTTCCAGATGATACAGGGGACAAAACAGTGCTTAAGAGAAAATTATAAAATGTTTGTATCTGTTGGCTCAAGAAGCAAAAATAACGGACCGATTTTAACTGAACTACACATAGCCACAGCTTACATTGCCGAGTCACATCAAGATAATTTTTATTCAGATTACTTACATGTTTTGGACAAAACGGTTTTTTTGTCTATCTGTGCGCCAATCTCGCAAAAACTAACAAACACAATTCAAGGAAACTTCACATTGCTCTACCATACGTCATGGGTTATCATAGAGAATACCTTTTAACCACAATAGTGCTATAGTTGTCAATATTACAAACACCAAATACCATAAATTCTGGAATCTATGTCTGTGTACGCGCAGAAATTGATGATTGGATTTTAGTCGTGGTTGATTAGTAGGATATTTCCTCCAAGAACCAGAGGCCGATGTGTTAATTTTAGAATATTTGCGTGTTTGTGTTCGCGGAGCAAACAATAGCCAAACATTTCAAAGAAATTGTACGCTGTGAATAGCTTGTGTCGCGTCAGCGACGGCTTACGGTGTGTTCCGATATGACGACACGCTGTGAAAACATGAAAGGGGCCGCCAACTCCATACTCAGTAATAGAATCACACACAAAGCTATCCGACCCGTGCGCTTTCAGAGAAACTGTGTCAACAACAACGAAGTGAGCTTGTGAATGGTCGTCCGCCATAAAATATTCCTATTTAGTTGGAATTTAAAGGCGTGGTAGAAATAAACGACGCGCTAAACATGTGTAAAGCATTTGCGTACAACCTATATTTAGATATAAATTTTCTGTTGTGTAGCAGAGATGAAAAATTACTATGTAAGGCAGCGATATAAGAAAATATGATGTGACATTCGTTTAGATTTAAATATTTCTTTTTGTTTATTTGCGGTGACTGGGTGACGAGACGAGCATCCGATGGTTGCGCTGTATCCTACTTAGCAGTCAGTGGACTCAAATGACGACATAAACTAAGAACATAACAGAAGATAACAAACCGGGAAATTTATTAAAACTCAGACAAAGTTTACACGAAACGTATGTAGTAACAAAATACATCAAATCAACTAAATAAAATTAATTCCTTTATTCAAATTATATTTCACTTAGGAAGTTTTACATAACCATAAAAATTGCCGTCATTCGATATCAAATGCAGTACTTTAAGAACATCCAATACAAATATTAAGAGCATATAATCAGATAAAGTTTAATGATATCATGAAAAATATCAATAGGAAAGACAATGATTAATTGTTATTCGTTTTTCCTTAGAAACTTTTACAGAACAAATTTTTACTAGCATCACAGCTGATACCTGTCATCTTTGAAGGACGTTTGAACTAATAGTTTAATATTGACCCCTGGCCACTCTATGCAGCATACAGGGTGTTACAAAAAGGTACGGCCAAACTTTCAGGAAACATTCCTCACACACAAGCAAAGAAAATATGTTATGTGGACATGTGTCCGGAAACGCTTACTTTCCATGTTAGAGCTCATTTTAGTTTCGTTAGTATGTACCCCCTTCTTCCACCTACGCTCAATGGAGCACTTTATCATGATTTCATACGGGATACTCTACCTGTGCTGCTAGAAGATGTGCCGTTACAAGTACGACACAACATGTGGTTCATGCACGATGGAGCTCCTGCACATTTCAGTCGACGTGTTCGTACGCTTCTCAACTACAGATTCAGTGGCCGATGGATTGGTAGAGGCGGACCAATTCCATGGCCCCCACGCTCTCCTGACCTCAACCCTCTTGACTTCCATTTATGGGGGCATTTGAAAGCCCTTGTCTACGCAACCCCGGTACCAAATGTAGAGACTCTTCGTGCTCGTATTGTGGACGGCTGTGATACAATACGCCATTCTTCAGGGCTGCATCAGCGCATCAGGGATTCCATGCGACGGAGGGTGGATGCATGTATCCTCGCTAACGGAGGACATTTTGAACATTTCCTGTAACAAAGAGTTTGAAGTCACGCTGGTACGTTCTGTTGCTGTGTGTTTCCATTCCATGTTTAATGTGATTTGAAGAGAAGTAATAAAATGAGCTCTAACATGGAAAGTAAGCGTTTCCGGACACATGTCCAGATAACATATTTTCTTTGTTTTTGTGTGAGGAATATTTCCTGAAAGTTTGGCCGTACCTTTTTGTAACACCCTGTATATTGGAGAAAATGTCCCAGAACCAGATATGTATCAGCTATCATATATATTATTTCTATAAGTTATTTTTTTGTCACAAGCCTGTATCTTCCTTAATACTTAACCGAAATCGATGAATGAGGTGTCATTTGAAAGCCTATGGTCTCCACTTTGGTCACATCATATTTTAAGAAAGGAAGTTTTCGGAATTCGACCCTAAAAGGACAAAAATTTCAATATTTCTAAAATGCTGTTTTCTGTGTTATAAGTCATTTATCTCCCTGGATATTTACCTGAAATCGTTTAATGAAGTATCATTTTAAAGATTAAGATCTCCGCTTTACTCACGTCATATACTAAGATAGAAATTTTTCGGAATTCGACCCTTAAACGGCAAAAGTATCAATATTTTTGCAATGCGTTTTTATCTCACGACCCATTTATCTCCCTTGATATCTAACCGATATAGATAAATGAAGTATCGTATTAAAGATTAAGGCCTCCGCCGTGGTAACGTTATATTTTAAGAAAGGAATTTTACGTAATTCGACCCTTAAAGGGCAAAAATGTCAATTTTTCTTAAATGCTTTTTTTGTATCTCGAGCCATTTATCTCCCTGGATATCTAACCAAAATCGATAAATGAAGTAAGATTATGAGGAGTAATGTCTCAGCTTTGTGACATCATATTTTAAGAAAGAATGTTTTTGGAATTCAACCCTTAAAAGGAAAAAAATATAAATTTTCCTATAACGCATTTTTGTGTCACGAGCGATTTAACTTCCTTAATATCTAACCGATATAGATAAATGAGGTATCGTATTAAAGAATAAGGTCTCCGCCGTGGTAACATAATATTTTAAGAAAGGAATTTTTCGTAATTCGACCCTTAAAGGGCAAAAATGTTAATTTTTCTAAAATGGGTTTTTTGTGTGTCGAGCCACTTATCTCCCTGGATATCTGTCCAAAATCGATAAATCAAGTAAGATTACGAGGAATAATGTCTCAGCTTTGGTGACGTCATATTTAAAGAAAGAAGTTTATGGAATTTAATCCTTAATGGGAAAAAGTATAAATGGTTCTACAATGCATTTTTGTGTCACGAGCTATTTATCTCCCTTGATATCTAACCGATGTAGATAAATGAGATATCATATTAAAGACTTAGGTCTCCGCCGTGGTAACATTATATTTTAAGAAAAATATTTTTCGTAATTCGACCCTTAAAGGGAAAAAATGTCAATTTTTCTGAAATGCGTTTTTTGTATCTCGAGTCATTTATCTCCCTGGATTTCTAACCAAAATCGATAAAAGAAGTAGGCGTGTGAAGAGTAATGATTCAGCTTTGGTGAAATCATATTCAACCTCACTATTCATCGCATTTTATTCGCGAAATTTTCGCACGGGTCATCTAGTAAATACCTAATCGTGTAGTTTAAAGAATCCCGCGGAGTAAGAACAAAATTCCGAGCCTACATGGACGAGATACCAACTACAGAAACAACCGCATCTAAAGCAGTAGGACTATAACTCAACAGAGAAGAAGAAGAACACAATGCCTACATCAAATGATAAATATTGTTTCAAATTTCATTAGGAGAAGGGGAGATGGAAGAAGAAGATGATTTCACGGATTGTGAAGGGATGATTGGAGGGCGAGATGCAGACCGATGATTTTAGGGCCGGAGATGCGATAATAGAAGTTAGTTAATTCTGCTACTTAGCAAGAAAAATTACAACTGATGGCTGAAGTAACGTTACAAGCAGAATAGCAATAGCGAAAAGAGCTTTCATTAAAAAGAGAATTTTTTTAGTGCCAAATATTGATCTAGGACTGAGAAAATAACTTCTTAAAATTGTATGCGTGGAGCACAGCACTTAATGGCAGCGAGGCATGGACTTAAGCAATACCAGAAACATCAGTTTCTGTGTGTGAGAAGAGTATTTTAGTTTGTGAAATGTATAGTTTATGAGGTGACATTGGGGACTACACCCATTGATGACTGTGTGAAACCGCTTTAAAACCGCAGTCTGGACCGCTGGTAGGTCGTACGCTGGCTCCACCCTGTCCGTTGTGCGTCTCCGACCCAGCATGCGGACCCTTAGGGGGAGTCCATTAATTACGTGAGGCGAACTGGGGGGGGGGGGGAGGTCAACGGAAATCTCACGTCGTAACAGTGGAAGTAAAAAAAAGTATATAAACAACGCCGAAAATGACTTTGCAGGGGTACAACCGTCCTAGGAAGCAGGAAAGCGAAAAAAAGTATCAACAAACTAAGCGGTCGGTCAGCAGGGGGTGGGCAGTCCGACCAAACCTCACCACGGGGGAAGGGGGTCCGGTATTCCGGAAAAACGCCTCACGTAGTTAAAGTGTCCAAAATTAAAGCAACAAACGAAAAAGTTTGAAGGTTTCGTTTACTTTGCTACAAAACAGTATAAACAGAGATGACAGTAAAGTAGAAACAATGTAGAGAATACAGAATGTAAACAACTGCAAAGTGCATAACGATAGACAAAAATTTTCTTAGTTTTTTCAACTTAACGGATTTGCACAGAAATTCCCACAACTGATTAATGTGCTCAGTATAGGGTCTGACCGCCTCCGGCAGCAATACATGCCTGACAATGGCGCGGCATGCTGTTAATGACGTCTTCAGTCTCATGTTGAGGCAATAACGCCCATTCTCCCTGCGTACACCATTAGGGATCCTCCTTGATATCGGTCTCTTTCCCCTATTTTAGGGTCCCGAAATCATGTTCCATCTTCCCTCCAGATGCGAATCTGTCGAGAATCCTCTCCAGATCAGACTGGGACTCATTTGTGAAAAGAACTTTGGCCCACTGTTGATATGTTGACGAATCCACTACAGACGTTCCCTTCTGTGAAGACGCGTCAGGGGTACTCACACAGCAAGTATCCGACAGTAATTTATGTACACTGCATGCCTCGATACAACTGTTCCAGTGGATGCTGTGAAGTAAGATGCGAGTTGTCGTGCAGTACATATGCGGTACTGTCGTGACCTTACAGCCAAATAAAGGTATTCTGTTTCTGATGCCACGCGTGTTGGCTCTGCCGTGGTCTTCGGGTCACAGTTTCGGTCTCTATAAACTGTCGCCACATCCGAGAAACAACAGAACGATAAACATTAAGCCATCGGGCTACATCAGTTTGAGACTGTCCTGCTTCCATTCTTCCTATGCCTCTCCACCGCAGAGAGTCTGGTAGGCGTCTTCTCTGTGCCATACAGTACCGTCTGTGAGTGTGTACGCAGCGATTGTGGATGTGGAACTACCCAGCAAACACTACTCCGTTTCATAGGTGGCCTGACGTCATCATTGGCAATGTTGTACGATGACCAGAACGCTATCTTCAGTGCAAAACATGATTGTACAGACATATGTTGATAGTTTGTATGATTGTATCGTGAGTTAGACACAGTACGGAGAAATAGTGGTTTGTTGGTTTAATTTTGGACAACAGTGTATATGAGCCGAAGCCGTGAGGCACGCACAGTCGGTGTGTTGCTGTCGCAGCGTCAACTTCGACCTTTTCGGCTGACGAAGACAACAGAAGCTGTTGCGGAAACGTCACACATGGAAGAACTGATGCGGTAGAACACCCGAGAAGAAGTTCTGTCGTTAAAAAGCCGTTTATCCTTTAATACAAGCGTGATCCCACTGGATTGGCAGCAGTCCCTCATATGCCCCGCGGGATGGATAGCACTGTGGGATGGTTCTAGGGCAAAACCGCGACGGACAAAACCGCGACGGACAAAACTGCGACGGACAAAATCGCGACGGACAAAACAGCGAACGGACAAAACCGCGAAAGGACAAAACCGCGAATACAGAAAAACCAGGAATACATAAAACCACAAGGGTTCGTAGATTGATTGATTTTCCAATGTAACTCTTGCTGGGCATCTTGTACTGTCATAACTGGTGCATCGCCAATATTTTGGAAGACGGTCGAGATTTACTTCTTTCCTTTCTTGCCTAAATGTATATCCTTTATAAACGAGGTGATTTCCCCCTTTGTTATTTTTTACAAACACGAGAGCCATTATTCAGGAAGATACACAATCTCTTCGGTTAACTGACCACCACAGAATGCTTGGATCTGCCGTACCGGCCTTGCCTCGGAAATGCCCGAACGTCTCCGGGTTTTGACTTTGGCTGCCGAATTTCGCATTTGCATGCGGGGATTTCTCCTGCGACGGCAACAAAAGATCGTCCAGGCAAATTGTTCACTCGACTTGAGAAGGGTCAGTTAGGCCGAACCTACCGGAGATATTCGAGTCTTCCCACTCACTCCATTGTGAAGGCCATTGTCACTCTTCTCAGGTATACAGAAGCCCCATTAAGCTGCATTCCCACCGCGCGTCGGGTCTAATTCTTTATTTACCTCAACCAAAACAAAATCGTCAAATGCCAAGTGATGACGCTTGACAGAATAATATTTTGGTGCATAAGAGATCAAAGAGTGAGGGGATAACTTGTAGATTATAAATTACATATACACAAAATGAGTTACAGTACCGTACTCCATAATAACGTAACCCTAGCTGCGATCCCCAAATCGTTTAAAAACTGTGTTAGGATAATATTTTGGAGCATAAGAGATCAAAGAGTGAGGGGATAACTCGTAGATTTGTCCGTTTCGCTGTTTTGTCCGTTTCGCGGTTTTGTCCGTTCGCGGTTCTGTCGGCGCGGTTTAGTCCTCGCGGTTAGTCCTCGCGGTTTAGTCCTCGCGGTTTAGTCCTCGCGGTTTTGTCACTTCGCGGTTTTGTCCGGACACGCTGTGGGATTGCAGTCCTTGCTTTACCGCTCGTGCAAGCTGAGACACCTGTTGCTCCCCTCCTCAGCCTGGTGTTTGTCAGACAGTGGTGAGCGGAGATGCAAGTCGCCAGCACCCATCCGCAGTCGCGGGTCAACTTTTAAATTTTTGTATTAACAGTAAAGGAAAAACAGATTTTGAAACGATTGTGTAGTTTTTCAAAATATTTTTCTTTAAAATCTATACACTTTTTCATATCTTCGAAATAGTTCTCGAAAGAATTTATTCCACTCCGATTTTGGTAACTCAAAAACATGATTTTGGAAGAATTCATTTTTTTTTTTTTGAAGAAAAACGGTGCCGACAGATATATATATATATATATATTTGACATTCAGAAAAAGATTCGACGTAAGCAATAAATCCGATTAATGCCACTAATTAGACATTAATTGGACGTTTTTCTCTGACATATAATCAGTCGTTTGGCGTGCTGTGAGAGTATGCATTGCCATCACCAAGAATGATTTGAAGTTTTCGTTTGTTTTTTCCCAATTTCATGAATGACTACTGACACACAAATTGTTGTAAACCATTAACTCTTCTTCGATCCTCCAAAGCAGGGTTTCTCAAAGTGGGATACGCGAACCCTTAGGGGTTCGTGAGTCGATCATAGGGGTTCGCGACAAGATTTACGTTATGGCGGCTGACTAGCTGTCTCGAGTTTCCAACTCGCACAATGGTGAATTGAAACTGAACAAGAGCAAAATGTTCCTAATTGAATCAACCTGCTGCAAGAAACAAGCTGCAAAACACATTAATTAATCTATCACTGTTGATTTTGTAAAATAAAAAATCCTTATTTAAAAAATAAAATAGAAACCGAGGTTTTTTTTTTTTTTTTTTTTTTTTTGATAGGAGCTTGGCCAATCCCTGGGAAATTTTATAGGGGGTACTCGCAGCTAAAACTTTGAGAACCCCCGCTCCCAAGCAATGGGCAATGTTATGTTCACTACCTCAATCATTCTATAGATATTCTGCAGTCAAATTATTCAGAAATACGTTTGGAATGAAAAATTCACCTTCCGAGAGTTTTTTTCCGTAAGGAGGTTACATTTTAGGTTTTTATAACATCTAATGATCACGAATCAATTAAAATATCTGGCTAATCATTCAAATTCAAAGAACTCCTTAGAAAAATTTCATTTTGGTGTGAAAGAAAGTTTTAAATAACCTTAATTTTTGGCTGACATAAGTTAGTTGAACGGACGATTCGACAGGTCCCGAGGCTTTCGTTAGGCTTAACAACTTAATTACGCGCTTCGCATAAACCACAAATAATTCAAATTTAATGGCAGAAAATAATCGTTTGGTTAACATAAAAATTTGACTTAATTTAGCTGTGTCTTAAATTTGGGAACAAAACCACACATTCCAGGCACGACCCATATTTCCTGTATTTCGATGATGTACCGCCGACAGAATTCATCTCCCATCTAAAATTTCCCATTGGCGTACTTCTGAACGTACTCCTCCTCAAATTCAACAACCAGGGGCACAATCGTTAGTAAATACAATAATCACTTAGAAATGTGTGTTTCTTTTAATTTTTTTACACATTTTAAGCAGCTTTTCACAAATCGATCACAAACAAATTTATTGAAATTTGTACAGGACAACGTCTGTCGGGTAAAATAGTTATTAAATAAAAAGTGAATTACCTCTCTGTCTGTATGTTACCTTTACATGATTAAACGACATGATGAAATTTAACAAGGAATTACTATGAATCATTTGGAAGGACATAGGATACTTATTTCGTTATACATTTTTTTTCGTAATGTTTTGAAAACTAACAGAGGGACAGCGTGCGTGAGGCTCTGTTAGAGGGCGCCCAGTTATTACGTGAGGTGTTTTTCTTAAAATTTAGATCCCCTCCCCCCTTCGCTAGATTTGGTAAAATTTGGTGGGATCCCCGTCGCCATCCCATTTACCTTATAATTGTTAAATAATTAAATTAATTTGATATATTCATGTATTTTGTTTCATGTCACTAAATACAAACCGTAATGCTTGATGTCTTCTATATAGTACATTTTGTAATAAAAATTCTTATCTCTTATAATAATGTACTTTTTCTTAGTTAAAAAATTGACATGAGGCTTTTACTGCCCCTCATCTCTTTAATTGAGATTTGGTGAGATTTAACTGGAATCCCCATTATATTGGTGGCTCAGGCTTCGACTCTCTCGCAGTCAGTGGTTTAAAAGGCTACAGTTCCCACTAAAGTTAGCCGTTGCTTTGTCTATCAATAAAGACCAGCGAAAGACCCTGTAAGATAGCTTTAGAAAGATGTGTTTTTCCTATGGGTAGTTAATATAGCTAGATGGTGGGTTTCCAACCTCCTAAGGCTATGTATCTCAGCAAAGAAAAGCAAAATCAAAGATGTTGTGTTCGAAACAGTATTGACATTAGCTGTTCCCAGTAAGTAACATAATTTTAAACCACAAATAAAAACCTGCACGAGGGAATGTAGTAGCTAGTTTGCTACAGCCCCTACTCCCCTGCCTTTAGTTTGTTGCTATTTTTGAACATGTTGCAAGTAGTTTCTCTTCATGAGACAGGTTGAATGGTATGGTGATGGCTTACCCGTCTTATCACCCTGCCTTCGTGCTTTTCGGGACACCCCGTGGTTTGCTTTCAGCTTTCTGTACCAATAAAATTCCAAGTTCACGCGTATGAAGTGTGGGGTAACAGCTAATGGCAGATAAATCTTACATCCCTATATTAATTGCGTGAGAATACCACTGTGTAAGTAACGTTCTGCTTTAACAACGTACTTTTGTCGCGGTAGCTGATTTTTGTATAGATTTTAGTATAGAGTTTAGCGGTAATGAAGACGGAGTGCTTCCAAGCCAGCACAGTTGTTCGAAGGTTACACCACTCATATACGACACCCGCACCAAGGACGCTGGTCTTGCAGTCCTTACTGTGGGAAACTCAACTAGCGCGGCGGGTACACGAGGCTTACACACTATGCGCACGTGAACCACACGCATGTCCGTCGTGACAAACAGCCAATGAGAGGAAGGCTTTCCCCACCTTCCAGAATCGAGGGCGCCTTTTTGCGTGCACGATTCGACCCAGTCCGTGATGTGAAATTTTGTGGGGCAGACCTGTTACCATCAATTAGGCCATTTTAGGCATTTTTCCTATCATTCTCCCTCTGGCTGGCTTGGAATGCATACTGCATTAACATTGGATCCTATGGTCCACTATTCCAATATCAGGAAACACCGATTTCATGTACCAATATCTTGTAACTGTACCACACAGCCGCTTTCACAATAAATTAAGTAGCCACAACTCTTCATATCATTTCAAGGAGCACCTACATCCTGATTTTCCGCAAATTAAGTCTCTGTGCATGTATTTGTTCCTAGCCAGGGGCTTACAGATGCCGACTGGAAACCTGAAGTACCTCAGCCGACAGTAAGTAGATGCTAGGACGGACCCACAGTGGGTAAGTTCGCCACTCGCTCGGTCAACACGCGACACTTTTACTTCACTTATCTTACTCTTATTACACGATGATGTACACATTTCATAAATTTCTGGCTGTGATGTACTTTATGATGAGGGGCTAGTCACTGATCGTGGTGGGACTCACGTATGATACTGCATTAGTTAGAAAAGAGAAGCAGTGAACCAGTAAAGGAATTCAGAAGTAGATGGCCTCACTTGGATTCGCACTTGTTTACTAGTTATTTATATATTTGTCGTATGGCTGTAATTTCATCTTCTGATGTTGCTTTATGTGACCTTGAGAGATGCGGGATCTAGTTCGGTCGCCTTTTGTGTAGATTATCAGCCGTCCTGCATCAGCAGGGTACACCACGAGGAGGTTATCTACTCGTCATACCCCTGATTAGTAGTGATTGATCGCTAATGGGGCATGCTACGTGTGCATGCGCGCCTTGACAGTCCTGGACACGGGGCTGTTTCGACTGAGCTCAGCTCTGAGGTGGTTGAGAGAGGCTTACCAGTCCCCACGAGGCTGCTGACTTTCACGTCAATTTGCTGATCGGAGCTGATTGGGGCGGCGACGACAGTGCGGGACAGATTACAGGGGATCAGAGGCGGCTCAATCAAGGACTCCGGGAGCGGACAAAGGCAATTAGACCTGCGAAAGTACACTCGCGCCACGTCAAACTGGCCACTACACCGACTGTTTGGTGTGGTCTTACAAGCAACATGGGACCATCGGAACACCGCAGGAGAAAGTACACGCGCCTGCAATCAAGCAGAGCTCAGAGGACAACAGTCAAACACAACGACGCGACAGACATGACAGCCGCTGGTACGGACCAACCACCTCGTGTAGTGTACAGGAGACGCTCAAAGCGAGTTCTACTTGCGTGCGCCTGGTGTCGGGAGCGAGTGGTGTACACAGACGAACTACCTTATTTTTGCAATAAACGGTTTACTTTTATTTCTGCACGTTCTCTTTGATACCCTCAAACACTACCATCTTGTTTCCACCAACATCCAGTTCCAAATTTCATCTTTCTTATTCATTTGTCAAAAATTCAAATGATTTTATTGTACTTCGGAGTTCATGAGCACCAGGATTAATGTTGAACCTGCTATAGCTATCATCGATTTTACCGTTACTCCTACTACATTATAACGAGGTTACCAGCTAAACCTGTCATAGTATCACCAGGTAGCCAGCTGCAACGATTGTAATATCACAATGGTAGCTGCTACACCTATTATATTAGGACCATGTTTCCAGTTGCAGCGAGTATACAAGTTGCACCTTGATATACCTACTAATGACTGGTGCACGGGTACTTTGCGGCTTCTGTAACTGACTCTACGACCAAATATGGTACTCTTACTGATCGTGTGTTTCGTCGATCTACAATGTAGAAATAAAACAAAATCTTATCTGTAAACTTTTATCTCAATTTAATAATTATTAAATCAGTACTTGCTACTAAAAGAGCCAAATCTTACTTTCCTTCATATCCATATCAAATATGCTGCTTAAGTTTTATACCTCTGAGGTTTTTTCCCTCCTTGTTTTTTCGTTACGGTCACCGGCCTCACGTTGCGCGCAGGTGGTCAGTGTGAATCATAAGATAACTTTTTTGTGGTCTATATGACAAGTGAATTTTTGTTTATGAAATTTGTAGTTTATGAGGCGTAGAGTGGGACAGTCCCAGTTATGGACACGGTATCGAATAAAAGTATCGATAGTGTACTCATGATTAGTATTGGAAATAAAGAGTATCATACTCACTAAAGTATATAAAAAAAGTATCGATACCTTCAGGTATCGAAAGAAGAGTATCGATAACAAACTATTTTTCAAATGATTCACTGGGATTGATATCTTATTTTATTTTTAGTTAAGGTTAAAGGCCCGACCCTGAGTCTTAATTTCAAATGTTAACCCTTTTATAATATTTTTTACTAAATTGGTTAGTATATTTATGATGATGAAATTAGCAGCAATAAATAATATTCCTCAATAATATTCATCAAGTAGAAAATATTTTAATTTTTCAGAAAGTGGTATAATTTCCCATATTGTATGTCAAGAAAATATTGAAACATCTGGTACTTCAGGAATAATCTGTTCCATAGCTACAAATGGAATTTCATGATTGATTGTCTCTTGTTCATCACATATTTACGTTAGAAACAGATGAAGATACTCGAGTATACTTCACTTCAGCCACTATACTTATTTCTGCATCGACAGGTATTAAAAGATTTAGATAACTAAGCACGTTATGTGGAACAAATTTTTAAAGATTTTATTTTCCCTTTTGCGGGTACTGTGACTAAATTTTTTAACTGTAGGAATTTTAACTGGAATAATTTTAACAAATCCATCTATTGATACTGTTTATTCACGAGACATACTATATATTTGCACAGTTTCGTTATGTACTATCAGTAGCAGTAGTCTTTGCTACTGTAGGAGGTATTATTAAAAAAACGACCGTTATTTATAGGATTAACAATAAACAAAAATAATAAAAATACAATTCAGTTATATCGTACTCCTGTGGGTAAACGTCACATTCTTCACTCAACTTTTTCTAGGATTAACAGGAATATCGCGACAGTACTTTGATGTCCCTGATGTCAACACTCCATGGACAGTACTATCAAGGGTAGGGTGCACATTGGGATTCGTATATTTATTCTAATTATATAAGAAAGAAAAGTATCATAGCAACCATCAATTAATTTGCAACATTAAAATTATAATTAATGAAATCAAAATTATTTATCCAACAGGCAAGCAAAGACATTCTGAACTCATGTAAGTGCAATAAATTTAAGCTTTATGCATAAAATTTAACCTTCTATTAGAATTACAATGGCAATCTGTTCAAATCTATCATATGGCGATGGATCTTCACACTTAATAGAACAACTATCATTATTTGATGACCATGCCCTAATTGTTTTAACTACATTTGCTATAGTACTGGGGTACTTCATGATTTATACTTATGTTTAATTGATTTATTTATTTATGGCAGAAGAAATACAAAAACAGTAACTACTCGTACATTAAATTACAATAATTATAGCTAATACTACAGACTGATGTCCATCGATTGCAGCCATTCAGATGCTTCTGTGGTTGCTTCGTGAATATGATGCACTGTACGACCACTGAATCTCCTAAGAAGGCATTCCATGGCGATGTGGTGAATGGTTTCCTCGTAGTTACCACAGTCACAAGAAGGATTCTCTGTCATTCCCCACTTGTACATCCAGTAGTTGCATCTACCGTGGCCTGTTCTCACTCGGTTCAGTGCCGTCCAGGTTTTCCTAGGAAGGTTGAATCCAGGAGGTTGTCGTGTAGGGTCTTGGATTAGCGCCTGTTTGTCGGGGTTGCAATTTGTCCAATCAGCGCACCATGCTTCGCCTATGTTGAAATCATCTTGGGCCAGCTCTTGACCAAACTTCCATATTGAGTATCTAGATTTTAGTCTATTTGGAGCTTTGTGTGTGCAGTCCTGATGAATTGGAAGTTGTGGATAACTTAAGCATTTCTGCCAGTCCTTTTTTAAAGCCGCTTGTTTTCGGAGACTTGGTGGGGCGATGTTAGAGAGTACAGGCAGCCAGTCTGTAGGTGTAGATTTAACAGTTCCAGATATTGTTCTCATTGTGTCATTTAGTTGAACGTCGATCTGTTTCCTGTGACTGGTCTGCAGTATTCAGCAGCTGAGTATACCAGAGCAAGAGCTGATGTTCTGACAGCTGCGGCATGTGCTCCCCAACCCGTTCCTGAAAGTTTGTGAAGGATGTTATTTCGAATTTTTACTTTTGCCGCTGTTTTATGGATATGCTCCTTATATGTCAATGAACCAAGTCCCACAGATAGATATTTTGGATGAGGATTGTATTTCAGTAATTGGTCTCTGAATTTTATTTGAGCTCTATAGTGGGCTTTTCTAATGTTTAGGTGGAAAGAGCTGACATCTGTCTATATTATATTCAGTTTCAGGCGCCAAGTGTTGAAATACTCATTCAATTTGTGAAGGTCAGTAGCGAGAATTTCTTCAGATGTTTTGAATTCGTTAGATTGTGCTGTCATGAATATGTCATCAGTATATATAAACTTCCTAGAAGTGGTAGATGACAAATCTGCGGTGTAGATGTTGAAAATTAGTGGAGCAAGGACAGATCCTTGTGGTAGCCCGTTGTTTAATCTGTAAGATTTGCTTCTGTTCCCATTTAGATGAACCTCAATCATTCAATTGCATAGCATGTCATTCAACAGGGAGGCAATTGTTTTACACAGGATGTCTAATTGATGATAATGCTGATGTCTTAATGACAACTAAAACAACTGGACGCGTTCTTCCTTTCTTCTTGTTTTACACCTCGTTGATGTCGAGATCATTAGAGACGGAAAAAACTGGAGCCAATGAACTGAAAGAAATTCGACCATGGCCTTTATAAAAGAACAATCCAGTCGTTCATATGGAGTTATCAAGGAAAAACCAAATATGGATAGCCGGACGGGGATTCGAACCTGCGTCCTCCCGAATGCGAGGGCAGAGCGTTACCGCTCACCCACCACACTCCGTCGATGGCGCTGAAGATATGTATGCTCGGGCTTCCAAAATGTTGAATTTCAAGCTTGTAGAATGAATGGAAATGATTTATTCGATAAAAGATTCTATTAGATGTTGATAATGAAACCATTCAATCAATAATTATCTTAATTCAAATTCTAACAACAGCGTCAAAATATTATTGCATTGATAATTGAAACTAGCCAATAGTCTCTTAAACCAAATTTAAGTTAATTGCCACATACTTCTGACGGTGAATTTTATTTTAATACCACAAATTTACCCCTTAATATGATTTTTCATAGTGCTTATATTTTCAATTAGTTTGATTATTTATTTAATTCGATTAACTATTATTCATTTTATATCAGCCTCAAATTAAAAGAAATTTTCTATTAATAATCTTAAACTGGAAATGATAAGTAACTTATTCTGCCCGTCGACTAATTTCAAAAATATTTCTATTAACTGATTAAGACGTTTTCTTGATTGATCCCGTCTCGAGTTAACATCTTATAAGATATTAACATTCCTTCTCAAATAATTTTAAATATTATTAGGTCGTAACAGAAAAATAGAATAACAATTATTTTTTACGATTATAGTGAATAATTTCTATACGTTTTGAATATCACAAGGCACATATATTTAACACTAGCATGTACCCGAGACTTCATCCTCTTGAAAGTGTGTTATGGTATAAAAGTTTTTGTTACTATTCAGAGTACTACCAGCATAAAAATTTCTCCTTTAGGGTTAAAACTATCGTTAACTGCTTCCTTGGTTTTTATTCTTCAGTGAAAAGTAAACCTCAAAGCCGGGACATAGGTAACAAAAGTGTAACGCGCGCCGAAAGATATGGTTACAAACATTATTCACTTAGCGGCAGTAGACGTCTTCAACAGATTGTGACGTCATTATAGTTAGAATTCAGCATGGCAGACACCTTCTGCGCTCCAATCCACTGTGCATCATGGAATATTAGTACCTAATCATTCTGGTCTAGGCTGTGTTTCAGTCATACTGAAGATGTAAGTATAATAAAATTAATTGTGATGATTTATGCTAAGCTAATAAGGAATCCTGATATAGAAAATGTTGCTTCTACTAAAAATTAGTTCCCATGCATTAAATGTGTTAAGGTGTGTCCGTATCGTTTGATTTTGCAGTGGCAATATTTGCGGAGATAGTGGCTAGGTTGAAATGCTGCCTGGACCACAATGCTTTTGTTATTACATGAGGCAGCAGGTGTTTAGTTATTATTAGTAATAAATAAGTTGCTTTCATAAGCACCGTATTAGTGACGACGTGTATCGCAATGTAAATACTCGTAACATGGCTTCTTGAAACGAAAAGTTTCTACCTTAGACCATTGAATACATTCGTTTTAAGTGGAGGATTTAATAGTTATTTGCAGAATATTAAACAGTAAGCAAAAAACACTATTTTGTTGATCATAGGCTACTATTCTAACTGATTTCGATAAAAATTTGGGAGAAAAAAAAGTTTATTTACCTTCAGAAAAGTTTTAAATTTTGGTAAAAATAATTTTTAATGTTACAGAGAGTGTACAGTAAAAAAAAAAAAAAAAAAAAAATTTCGCACACTACCATTTTTTCACTTTCAGTGAATTGCCATTTGTGCTGGTATACCCTCAGTATTGTACTTTTTTTTTCAAGCTTTGATTTTTCATGTATATTATGATGCGTATATTACGAACGGAATTACGGTGTGATACTGTAATTGTTATACCATTTCATGTATGCTCTTTGCGAACTTACCGACAGTACGATTCAAAAGACATTAAGGTCAAGTGCAGATTTATATTTCCTGCTTCCTACCTATTATTTGTCAAGTGCATCAGTTTTAGGGCTTTTAAACTAAACACACACATGCATATATCAGAAACTTTTTTATTTTATTTTTGAAAAGAAGAGTTTGTGAGGTAAGTAAAAAGCAAAGAGTAAACTTGGCAGTGCCGTGTACGAAGTAGGAACCTCTTTCCGAATTTATAATGACACTTTCAAAAGGAACTATTCGTGTTTGCGGGATAAAAACTATCCTATGTCTGTTTGCACAGAATTTACTAACTTCGTGCCAAATATCATTTAAATCTGTTGAGCTATTAAAGCGTGATTGAGGCCGACAGTACATCAAACATACATCCAAACTTTCTCATTTATATATATTAGCTGTTAGCTGTGAACATTTCATATCAACTAGTAATATGCCGTTTAGGGTGCTTGAGTAGTGTTGTAAAAAAAACTGTTTTTTTTCTGGCTTGAAAAAAACATAAAAAAAACTTTGAAAAAAAACATGTTTTTTTTCTGGAACACGTTTTTTTTTCACAACTACTAAATCTCAAATTTGTAAGGCAGTTATCGTTTAAAATGACTGTTTTAGAGTTTATTCTAAGTACTTATCTTAGTTTAAAATCTACTATATTTTTCTGGTTCAGTAAGAAAAAAATTACGAAAATATTGGCAAAATTGACTGAAATTTTCTTTATGAACGGGGATTTCCCGAAGAGACTAGGTTGCGCGAGAAGGAATCCCCATTCCCCATTGTTTGGATTGATACTTGTTATTTGAAATAGTGCTGCCAGCCCTACAAAATTACCTACAGATCTTTTTAAAAAATTAGGAATTTAAAATTTATCCACGGTTTTTTACCTCTTTTTATTACTTATTGGGCTTTCTTTATATTCATATACTTGTTAACTCTCAGAGTATAGTGTATAGTGGTACTGACATTAAATTGTCAGTAAGGGAACGTGCATAAACCACGTAGCTCCATTTTGGCCTCCTGTGAACCCCCCCCCCCCCCACGTAGCCCTACGTGACTTTTGCCTACCCCCCCCCCCCGCCTCACGTAGCACGTAGCTTTCTTCCATTTTGATTCCAGATGACATTTTTTACTGTTTTCTCTTGTCAAACTATTGTAAATTACATACGGATATAATTAACTGAGGGAAATAAATACTCACATGCTGTTGTGAGTTCAGTTCCTCATTTTAACTGTGAAAAATGTTACGAAAGGAAAGTTACGTGGCCTGGCTCGGAACCCCCCCCCCCTCTCCCCACGTAGCCCAGCGTAGCCTTCCAGCTAACCCCTCCTCCCTCTGGACCGACCCACGTAGTTTGTGTACGGTCCCTAGTTATGAATCGTTTCCTTGCAACGATTGAAAAGAAGTAAAGCTCCTATTTTGTTTGATAATAGATTTTAATTCAAACTTAAAAGACCGTAATACAGAACTATCGGCGCAGTCTTTATGCATAGTGTGTACTTTGCTCACAATTTAAAATTGCAATCTCAAAATCTTTTGCGTACAATACAAGAACAACCAGTAAAAGAAAATTTAACTATTTCTGAAGTTATGGATCTAGAGGAGACAGAAGAAGCGACAGAAAATTCCGACACCGATCGAACTAGTGTTGGTAGTGCTGATACTAGTGAATATGGTACTGACATAGAGGATGAATAAAATTATGTTACCTATATAGATAAACTTATGAATCATTATGTGAGACATTATATGATTCAGAAAGACTTAAAACACACTTGTAAAATGGAAGTTCCTTAAATAAAACTATAATTTATCAAATATATTGTTTTCTGAAAAAAAAAAAAATTTAGAAAAAAAACAAAATTTAGAAAAAAAAACACGGGTGCTAAGTTTTTTTTCATGTTTTTTTTCACAAAGCTGAAAAAAAAACATTTTGTTTTTTTTCAGTTTGCAACACTATGCTTGAGTAATATTATTAATTTTAGAGTCAGTAATATCGGTAGTCCAAGCGTATATAATCCCAGTATTGAGGACCCTATACTCAATTTAAGCATATTAATATATGTTAGATACTCATTTAACCTAACCATTTGGTCTTGTTTACAGCCAACGTTTATTTAACAATGGCCACTGGAGCCATAATCCTAACAGCAAGACTAGACAAATGATTTCAGATAATAAATATTAATTTACTGATATCGCACAACAATTACTGCATGTAAGTATAATTTAATTGATGAAATCGTGTAGTATGTGGAGGTAAATATCAAGGAATATACATCCTTATTGTATCTACAGAATTATGATGATGTATGATCTTATTTATTGCATCAGTAGTATTGGAAGTATTGTTATTTGCATCCTTTTTTCTGAGCGGTCTAGCTCCAGCTGTTAAATTAGGAATAAAATGACCTCCAATTGGTATTATCCTATTTAACGCAATACAAGTCCCTCTCCCGAAAACAGGTTTGTTGCTTATTTCTGGTATTGTAGTAACATGAGCTAAACATGGATTAATAGAATTTAATCACTCTCAATGTATAAAAGATTTAATTCTTACAGTAATTTCAAGTATTTAATTTACTGTTTTATAAGAATACGAATATTGAGAAGCAAACTTTACTACTGCAGACACACTGTATGGATTCTCATTTTTTATAGCCACACGATTCCAAGCAATTCAGATTATTATTGGAACAACGTTTTTCACAATATGTCTAGTTGGAGATATCATTCCACAGTATCACGTCATTTTGGGTTTGAAGCAACAGTCTGATATTGACACTTGGGGGATGTAGTGTGAATATTCTTTTATATCACAATTTTTTAACGAGACGGATAAATGTACCTAGTATATTCAGTTCAATTAACTTTGAATTTATTTTTATTTCGTGTCAAAAAACTGCTTTTACAAATTGTTAGAAACAGTAATAATAATAACAGAAATAAAATGATTTAATTTAATTTAATTGCAATGGAGCACAGGCTCCGGTGGCAATTTCCCTACACACCTATCTTCCCCCTATCCTGCACCTACCTACATTTGCCCTCTACAAATTTTATATTTAAATTCTTTCAAAGTTTTCGGTAAATTATGCATCATTTCTCTTGGTAACTCATTCCAATCCCTGACACCCTTACCTAAAAAAGAGAATCTTCCTACACCCTTGTGCCTGAAATCGAGTGCCAGCTTGTGGTCATGGTCATCTTTTCCCTTCCATGCACTACTTTTCATACCTATTGCAATATATTTCCATGCCTCATCGTCAGTATACGCCCTGTACACTCCCATGACCCTCCTCATTCTCATCCTGTCTTGCAATGAATCCCATTGCAGCTCCTTTAGCATATCCGTCACTGATTTCATTCTGCGATAATTTCCAGAAACAAATCTAGCAGCCCTTTTTTGCACCCTCTCCAACTCCTGTATTTGATACATAAAATGAGGGTCCCATATCAATCAACTCCAAAGAGTTCATATAGTGGATGACCAAAAGTCATCAACTTGTATGGCATTGTCACTGGTCTTGCAGAGTGTGGTTGATGGGCACTGCGGGCGATTGTATAAATGCTGATTGGTCTGTTCTGCCCCACACTCACACGCAGTATTAGGATCTTCAAGATAATACCATCTTGCCAGGTTATCTTTGGTCCTGCCCACTCCTCGACCGATTTAGCGCTCTCCAAGTCTTCCATTTGAGATTGCCACCTGGTGGTAGTGCCTCTACAGTAGGCACCCATTGATTCCCACGAGTCATTCTGACTTTCGGCGATACATCTAAAGCAGCTGTCGTCCTAAGGAAGCTTTTTCTGGATTTTAGCCCTTGTCTGTGGAGTTGATGCCCGAATACGAGATGAGCAGCGTTTTGATTAGCCTTGTCTCTTTCTGACATTGCAGCTACGTTCCGTCTCATATTGAGGGGAGCGATTCCTGCCAGACCATGTAGCTTTTCAATCGGCGTGGCTCTGAGTCAACCCGTTAAAATTCTGCAGGTTTCATGCAACGCATTTTTTTTCTTGGGCTTTACGCCTCGTCGACAGCTAGGTCATTAGAGGCGGGATTGGATTGGGGCAAGGAACAGGAAGGAATTCGACCATGGCCTTTTTGAAGGAAGCATCTTGGAGTGATTTCGGAAAACCATGGAAAACCCAAATCTGGATGGCAGGACGGGGATTCGAACCTGCATCCTCCCGAATGGGCATAAGCAGAGTTGTACCAAACGGGTCAGGCATATTCTGCAGCAGAATAACTCAGTGCAAGAGCTGAGGTTCGGAGCACTGCGGGATGTGCACCCCACACGTCTCCTGTGAGTTTCCGCAGGATATTGTTGCGGGCTGAATGTTTGCCCTTTGTGTTTAAGCAGTGCTTTTTGTAAGTGAGGGAGCGATCTAGTGAAACTCCGAGATATTTTCGATTGAAACAGTGATCTAGTTCTACGCCCTCCCATCTGACTTTCAGTTTCCTGTTGGCATGTCTGTTTCGTAAATGGAAGGCGCATAGTTGAGTTTTGGATGGATTCGGTTCCAACTGATTGTCTTCATAGTAGGTGGTGAAAGATTGTAAAACATTACTTAACGCTTCTTCACTGTTTCAAAATCCTTGGCTTGTACTGTTAGTGCAAAATCATCTGCATAGACAAAACTTCGAGTCATTTGCGGCTGGAGTTGATCATTAGTGTAAATGTTGAAAAACGTCGGCGCCAGATGAATAATTATAACAATAATCATAACAACATTCCAATTTTTCTTAATGCCTACTACTGTAATAATTGTAGTACAGTATTAAAAAAGTTATAATTTATTGTGGAACAAGATCGCCATTCGAATGCGCAAAAGACACAAAAGATCTGTGCGAATGCGATTATGATCACGGTTCTTTTTAATTGCGGTAATCTTTCTGATTTTTGATGTGGAAATTTCTCTAATCTAACCTATTGTAACTATTATAAACATTTACAACATAAATACATGAACACGAAACAGTTTGTTCTTCGTTATAATCTTACTAATTGGAAAAAACAGATCATCGTATGGCGTAGTTGGTCGGGAGAACCCTAAGGATTATTCTACCGCCGACTGACAGCATTTTCGATTCTCCATTCAACGCGCCTCTTGTCATCACTGCCTAACATAACACGGCTGTACACCGGGTACAGGGGACCGACAGTTTAACGTGGAATCCGAACCACGAAGCGTTCAGCCGTACTTCACAATACACAGCAAACTGTGCCAGAGGGGAAGGACGGATTAAGGGCCTTTGAAAATCCCAACCGATACGGCTATTCGAACTGGGAACGTTTCCATCTCCATTCAAAAGCCTTAATCACTGAGCCATGACTCTATTACTGAGTGGAATTTACCACGAATAAAATCAAGCGGCTTTAAAGTAAGGGGCTTAGAGGTAATAGTTAAATATAGAATTTAGGTTGGATTAAAAAACTGCTTAGGTTCGACCTGAAAAATTGGTTCAGTTTATCCTTATTTGGGATTAATTGAAGCCAGAATAGAGGGATATTATTGTTAAAAATATTAATGAATTTTAAATATTCCAATTCAAGATAAATTATAACATTATAAACGCTACTAACTTTTTATAATAACGGTTAAAAGTAACTTAGACAACAACCCAAAGGTTAGTTGGATCCTCCCGATGGAGGCAGCTTAAGCCATTGCGTCAGAGGTAGGACGGACAGTTCCTTTTGTCTGGGAGCTACAGTTTAACATTGCAATCGAACAGCGGGACATGTTGACAAAGCTCTTATGTTCAATCACAACTCTCAAAACATTCTGGCCTCGCCAAGATTTGAACCCCGGACCGGCCCACAAGCTTCTGAAAACAAGTGCCTTAACCACTGGGCTACCCGACCGGTCTAGCGGCGGTTTAACTCCGTAAATTTGCTGTTTATTTACTTTAGTCTAGACACTCCATTTTCATTGTAAAAAAATAAATAAATATTTACAAATTCCTAAAAGTTCATTACTCTCCGTACATCTTCAGTGTATTGCTCTAAATAAGCTATTTCAGATAAAGAAATAAGCCAAATATTCAAATCGTAAATACTAATAAAAGTTTTGTCATATCAGTTTTATGTACACGACTTTTTAAAAAAAATGTATAAATTATATTAATCTTTCCCACGAGATATCCCATTCCAGATATAACATAAACTCTCTGAATCGTAATAACCATATTTTAAACGATAATCTGTACTATGTAATCAGAAAATGTCAGTATATTCGAGATATTTTTTAAAAAGAGTTTGAGATATATTTAATACGCCGTAGTGAAGGATACAACTTTAAAAAAAAATTGTGTTCGTTTGTTTAAAAGTTCGATTGAACTCCATGGTGTTTCGTTAATGGAAGCATTTAGTCCAGCGGATAAAATAGGGTATGATTAATTTTGATGGGAAATTGAATTTTTTTCTGTCTTGAACGTAATTCACAAAAAAAACTACTGGTTCAATTGTGATGGGATTCCGATTAATGCATAGCCCTTGGTCCTAAGGGTAGAATATAGCATGTTTCAATTTTATGTGACACAATAAAATGATAATTTGAGACTTAAAAAACTTCTTCTTCTGGTCCCTATCCGTTCCGGATGTCCGCAACCATCTTGGCTGTCTTGTCTCTGCTGGTTGATGCTCGGATTAGCTCCGTAGTTGTCGTGGAGGTCCGTTTTCTCAGATTTTTTAACCAAGAAATTCTTCTTCTATCAGCGCTTATCTTTCCTGGTATTTTCCCCTGGAGAATAGGCTACAGGAGTTCATAACGGCTATTGTTCCTCATGATGTGGCCAAGGTATTGAAGCTTTCGTGTTTATACAGTGGTCAATATTTCCATATTTTTTTTCATTTTGCGGAGCACTTCGGCATTTGTGGTGTGGTCTGTCCATGGTTTTCTCATCATTCTTCGATATAGCCACATTTCAAAAGCTTCTAACCTCTTAATGATAGTTTCTATTAATGTCCACGTTTTAACCAGTCGTTAAAGAACTACTGGTGTAATATCTTTGGAGCTTTCATTTATGTAACGTCCTTGGTCCCACGGGTAAAATATTATATGTTTCACTTTTATTTGACATCGGAAAGTCATGAAATTAAGAAAATTTGTCGGTGAACGAGATTCATGTTAAAACTACTAGTTGAATTTCTATGTGGTTTAAAATAATTTACAGTCCCTCGTCAAGCGTAGGGGAGACCGGGGGAAAATCGACACCCCGGGCAATACCGACACTGTGAAATTTGGCAACGTGTTGCACTTCATGTGTTACTGGTAGGTGTCGTCACGAAGCGGAAGTCAAGACAACTAATACCCAGTAAGCTAGGTGTTGTCAAGTTATTTATTGTTGATGTGCTGTGAAAAACGTATTTTCTTGAATTTTGATCTAAATTCTGATCCATAAGCAATTAAAGGTAAGTCTCTCAACAATTATTCGATTGTTCTAACTGGTAAAGTCTTTAGAAATAATACAATTTAGCAAACATTTTATGTATTCTTTGTTGGCTATTAGTGAACAGGTTAGCTTCGGGGACATTTTATGTTTTGTATTGTTCACCCGGGGTAAAGTCGACATCTCTCTGTGGGGAAATACCGACATGGTGTCGGTATTTCCCCATCTCCGTTTATTTTAAATGGTGTTTTTAGTCCCTTAAATGTTGGTTATTTTCCTATTTTAGATGCCGAGATCCAGAAAACGAACTACAGAGAGAGGTAAATGGACCGAAGAAACGTTAAAACGAGCTTTTGAGCTAGTTCAAAGTGGTAGATCAATTAAGAGTGTAGCGGCGGAGTTAAATATTCCAAGAATTACATTACATGACCGTTTGAAGTCAAATTCTACTGATAAACCAGCCTTGGGTAGAAAATCAATTTTCACACCTGATCAAGAAACAATTTTAACAAATCATATTAAACAATTAGCTAATACATTCTATGGAATTACTTTAACTGAACTGCGACGACTTGCCTACGAATTAGCTGAAAAATTGAAAATCAAACATAATTTTAATAAAGACAAGAAAATGGCTGGAGAGGACTGGGTATCAGGTTTCAAGAAAAGAAACCCAAGCATAAGTTTGAGAAAACCCTCCGCAACAAGTCTTAATAGGATTCTTGCCTTCAACAAGTGTGAAGTCAATATATTTTTTTCTAACTTGGATGCGGTCTATAAAAAACAACATTTCCCTGCTACCAGAGTATATAACATGGATGAGACTGGAATTTCGACTGTACAGAAACCTGCAAAAATATTAGCTCCAAAGGGTCAAAAACAGGTGGGCTCTGTGACAAGCTGGGAAAGAGGCAGAAATATTACAGTAGTCTGTGCTGTCAGTGCTTCTGGAACATATGTGCCTCCTATGTTTATATTTCGACGCAAACGAATGTCTCCTCTCTTAGAAAGAGAAGGACCAGCAGGTGCCATTTACAGATGTTCACATAACGGCTGGTCGAATGAAGAATTGTTCAAAGATTGGCTCCAACATTTCAAAGATAGTACCAAACCTAGCGAGGAGGATCCAGTGCTGTTGATCTTGGATAACCACGGTAGCCACATCACTTTAGAGAGCTTCGAATTCTGCAGGGCCAATCATATCAAAGTTGTATCCATACCCCCACATACATCACACAGGTTACAGCCTCTGGATCTAACTGTTTATGGTCCACTTAAAAAGGCATTTAACACTGAATGTGACAGATTCTTAAGGGTCAACCGATTGCAGAAGATAACAGTTTATGATATAGCATCTATTTTTAATGTAGCTTACATGAAGGTAGCAACGATGGACAAAGGAGTTTCAGGCTTCAGAGCAGCAGGAATTCGACCGTTCAATCCTGAAAAATTCACTGAGGTTGACTTCATTCCTGAAGCAAATATTCAAACTCCAGTGATTCAAGACAATGCTAGTGAATTAACAACCGAGGAAATATATCAACAAGATGAGGATAAAGCTGTCAATGAAGAGCCTGTGAAGAACAATACAGAAACAATTGACTCTCATCCCAATTTGAATTTGACTGGCGTGTATGAAGATCCAGTACCTGGAGGATCAGGGTTCACTGCTGGAGGTGAATTGAAATCTAAACCCAAGAAAAGAAAACCAGCCTCAGCGAAAAATCATAAGGAAAATACAGCTGAGTTTGAGGGAAAACTTAAATTAATTTCTCCCCTGCATTTGTATCGCAATCAAGCTGGATCAACGCCGAACGACGTAAAAAAGAAGCACTCTACAATTCTTACCGCAACTCCAATGAAAGCTGCACTTTTGGAAGTTAAGAAAAAAAAGAAGGAAAAGGAGGTGAAAGCCAAGGTTAAATTAGAAAAACTGTTATACAATCAAACAGGAGACATAACTAAAATTTTGTTGAAAGATGGAAAGAAAGAAATATGCAAAATACATGGAAAAAAGTAAGACAACCACAAAATCAGCAAAAATAAAGAAAACATGCCGCAGGCAAATATCTTTTGAGGAAACTTCTTCAGAAGAGGACATAGATGAGTCAGTGTTATGTGTTGATGATGATGATTGTGATGACGTCGTTGATATGTTTACAGACGACACGGAGACCTGTTTAGTTTGTGGTGAATTTGGTAGTTCTGAGCTCTGGTTTAGATGTGTGTTTTGTGGCAAGTGGGCTCATGCTGATTGTAGTGGTAGCGATACAGCAGAAAATTATATTTGTGATTTTTGCATGACGAAATAGACAAATTTTAATGCCGAGGGACTATGTTACTTGAATTTTTTTTTAAATTGCTTTTTACATATTGTTTACTAATTGTTTATATTCATATTAATTGATCTGATTACATATGATCTAGTATTAGTTTAGGGGTTGGCTCAATGTTTATGATTTTAAGCTTCGTTTGTTTTACTACCTATTTTAAAAAAATTTCCTTCAAGAAAAAAACACGTACTAAACTCAAAATTTACTTTTGAATAAACCTAGGTCCACATTGCTGAATTGTCGTTTCCATTAGATCTAAACATTGTGTAATTGTCTGAATAATTTGATATGAATAAAGAATTTCAAATTTCTTCGTGATTCAGCTTATCACTTCCCAAGAATCAAACCATGTCGGTATTACCCAGTAGGCATGTCGGTATTTCCCGGGTACCCGGGGGAATACCGACAGTTGGTAGCATTCACATAAATTTTTTTTTAAAAATACTTCGCTTATATTTTAACTAAAGTACATTATCCAATCGATGGGAAAAGGTTCAAGGTATTTTTTATATCCTATCAGAATTTCAAAAAAGTTAAAGTAAAAAATACAAAATGGAAAATGTCTTAAGATGTCGCCATTCCCCCGGTCTCCCCTATACGATGTCGTACAATTCATATTTACCAAATTAGAATCTATTTATCTTTTAACACGATTTTTCAAGAACTACTAATTAGACGTTGATAAAGTTTCGATTATTGTACAGCCCATCCTCCCACGAGTAGAATAAGGTATGTTTTATTTTCATGTGACGTCAAAATCTAAAAGATTAAAATGAAAGTATAAATATCTATTTAAAGGTAAGTTATCGATCGCAGTTGAATTGTTTATCAGTATTTCGGCTTTTGACAGATATGGTATTAACCAGAGGAATGAAGTCGCAATTTATTGTAAACTCTTGTCATAAAAAAAGAAAAAGGTTACGTTCATTGATCCTCAGGGACCATGGATCATAATGTTCTTGATCGTTTTGGCTAAGAGTTTGTGAGTATCATTAAAATAAAATGCTTAATGATTTACTTAAATAAATAAAAAAAAGAAAAATAATAATCCTAAATATGCCCCAGTTAAAACTTCTAATATAATGAGTTACTTGAAGACAAAAAAAGGAATAGGGAAAATCTATCATCCTAATATAGAAGCACCCAGTATTGTTTAATAAACCTAACATTCCCTAATTTATATAAAACAATTATCAATAAAAAATAAGTATGTGGCAGTTAGTCCTGCAGAATATAAATACATAATTGTCTCGCTGTCTGTTTGTTACGTTTCCAGGACTAAAAGGTTAAACCGATCTTGATGGAATTTGAGAAGCAAAGTACTGTATACAGTATATTATTAGTAAGGACACATGATTCTCTTTTTCGGGATAAATAACACGTTGTGATGAAAATTTGGAAACAAGCCGAATGGTGACAGACAGACGGATAATGTGTGTAATTCTGTGCAGTGTTATGTCGGTCGCACAGGTTTTGTTTCTTCACATACAGTTATAACTTACTATTTAGCGTAGAAAATGTGTCAGAGGAAGTCTCGTACAGTTAAATCACAAACTCGTGGATATAGGTGATATTAATTTCTCTCAATAGTCTCTCTACTGTTAAAATGAAATAAAAAATTTCAAATAAATTATAGAATTTGATCTTATATGAACTCATGTTGTTAAAAGTAATTTTAGCTGGCATGTCAGATAAATAGCAATTTACAGTTGTGGAAGTAGCTAAACAATAAGACGGTGAACCGAAATAATAATCATAAAAAAGATAATACGAGGCAGAGGTTAAAAAATTACCCTATGACCTTCCTTTAAATTCGTAGTTGGTTTTTGTTTATTTATGAAGATTAAGTGCAGAAACACACGTAAAGAGAAGAGCATTTGATGTTTGGACTGTATTCTCATTAGGAGCTGTTATTAAGCAGGTTACAACATAAAAATTTTGTTGACAGAACATAAGTAACAGAAGCTTATTAAAGACTCGTACGAAAGTTTAAACGAACCGTAGGTACTCGCGAAATATATCAGTGAAATAAATAATGGTTATTCGTTTTTAAAATTATATTTTACTTACAAAATTTTTAGTAACAATAAAATTTCCGACATTTAAAGTCAAATACAGTTACTTAAATACATCGTAGCCAAATAGTTTGTGAATCCAAAAAGTGAAAATTTACTTATATCACTAAAAATATCATTAAATAAGATCGTTATTCGTTAGACGGTTTTGCAGAACAAATTCCATGTATCACCATTGGAGATCCCCGTCGTTTCTGGCGGGCGTTACGACTAGTCTGCTTCGTACATCGCCGTCTCCGTCTTCTCTTACGGTTCTTTCCTTCGACCGTTGGCTCCAGCAACAAACGAATGCGGCTCGTCTTTACCCACTGCGCTGAGAGATTCTTGTTTCGCCGCCCGTCGCCTCGTACTGGGAGCGCCCTGTTAATCTGGCCGTGACGTATTCCGTGTCGCCCACGCCTACAGACTCGATTCCCCTCGAAGTTGTCAGCCACCTCGTCTGCAGACAATCTGCTCGCGCAACAAGTACTCCTGCGCGAAGTTTTTCCTCCGCTGGTCCATTGTTCGGCGGGGAATCTAATAGGCGGCGAAGCCTTGAGTCGCTATCGCCAACTTCCGAGTTCTATTAAAGTTATCCGGAGAGGATTTCTTTCGGCGGACTAATTAAAACTTGTCGGCCTCCGAGGGCGATGTTCGGAGAGACGCACAATCAGAGCCTTAATTTGGGACGCGGTGCAGCTTCAAATCAGGGAAAACTAGAGTAGCAGGTACCGGGACGCAGTAACACCAACTAAAGTAACGCACAAGTAACAGGGCACACGGCAGTCGCTTCGTTCAGAAATCAGTGATGGACGCGTTTTAATGTTAGGCTCCACCATTCTCACGCCGCGCCTCGTTGCTGCTCGTGTTACTAGCTCAATACCCACCAACTGAATGTATTGCAGACATATTAATATTGAAACCGAGCGTGGTAGGAGGCCGCTAATGCTCAGGCCTCGCATTCGGGAGGACGCGTGCTCGAATCCTCGTCCGGACATGCAGAATACGGTTTACTATGGTTTCTAGAAATGACTCCAAGCGAATGCCGGGATAGTACCTTCGACAGGCCAAGAACGAATTCCTTCCCGTTCCTTGCCCCCAGACTCATCCCGCCTTGGCGTCGACGAGGCGTAAAGCCATTAGCAATTTTTTTTAACTTAAACGAACACTTCCTTCCATGCTAAATTAAGGGTATGTCGAGGATTTTTCTTTTGGATAAGTACTTTTATTGTACTTGGTCACTTTACTCGAGAAAATGACATAAACAACATGGCATGCTCAAAAACTGATGATATCAAGTCCACTCCAACAAATTCAAAAGTTTGGCGTTGAGCATTGTGTACTGTAATGGGAAATTCAGATCTTACTGCAAATCGGTGTCGCTGCATCCGAGGTGACAGTTTGAAGCGGTATCTGTTCGAGACGCTTCATAATTAGTAATAAACAATTACCATTGCACATGATTCGGCGTGGAATTACACAGTGACTAGATAATACGGGTGACATAGCAAAAGGATGTTTACGAAGTATGCTGATGCAACTTCGTAAAAAACGAACAGCGGGAGTAATGAAGCGGTCCGCTAACGGAAGCTTCATATTTACTAGCAAGCGTTGGTCGGTGTGAGCAGCGGAGACTATTTCGCAGTACAACCACCGCGGCACCCTTTGTAGTGTAGTGCAGGTGTTTGGAGATGGGAAGGGAGATAAGTGGATCGCATTTCTTGAGTGGACAGTCCGCCCTGTGCGAGGGAGCGTGAAGTGCAGAGGATGGTGTGTGTTGTGCTTGCATGGAGGATAACTCCATTGATTGATAATAAGTTCAGACTAGATTTTTTGTTTTTTTTTTTTGTTTTGTTTCATGGTGAAACCCTCGTTTTGAGGAGAAGACTGCAGCTGACCAGTAAGACGCCGTCCTAAAGAATAGTAATCGAATGTGCTCGTCCAGTGTTAAACAAGTGCGACGATAAAATTTTGTTCTGTGTGTGTTACGCGCAGAAATTCGAGAAGATCCGGACAGCACCGACTTCAACAAAAAAACGTCAGCTGGATGGTAAATACAACATTTTATTCCGCCTGAACAAACCGAGGCAAAGTGTGGTGCATGTACCCGTAAACGAAAACTTGTAGGAACTTGTGCTCTCTGATTTTGAGTTAGTCGGACTTTGTTTATGTTTTATCATTTAATTGTTCATTTAATCAATTTATTATATTGATTTAATTCTCGTTACATTTGTTAGTCGATGCAATCACCTTTTCATATTGATAACAATAAATGTGTCAGTAGATAAATTAATTCAATTTTCTTTATAATAAAACAAGTAATTGCATTTATAATTGTTTATTGAAAATTCTGGAAGGAATCCTTCCATGGCGCCCAGTTTAAACTGAACAAGATATTATATATACATAAAATAAAACTTAATGATAGAGAGTAATAGCAACTGGTGGCAATCCTTAAACCGGATACACTACAAGTTTGACGAGTCAAGAAGTGATTCTAGACGTCTGTATTTCTTTGCCGGATTGTTTACCACTCACAATTTTTGCCTTTATTAAATTATGACACACACTTGTCACAATGAGTATTGCACACACCTTCTGATACACCTAAATTACGCAGCAGCATTATATATGCTTTTTTTTTAGAGTTTAATTTAAACTCCTGTGGTCGCGAGTCTGAAATGTTGACAGTATTAAAAAGTGCTGTTGTAAATTCTAGAGAATCTTCAGGTTGGTCTTTTATCGAATCGCGACTATTGTAGATTTCGTACTGTGCGACAACGACGTCATTGTTAATTCTGTCAACATCTTTATTAAGTGGCGCGAGTATTGCTCTGTTTTCCATTCGCTCATAATTTCCACTGGAAAAGCAGCTAGCAAACACTTTATCAAAAAAGCTATTTTTGTGGCTGTTAGGTACGCCTTTTATTGTTGTTGTAAAATTTCATTTTTTTTTCAAGGATGACACTTATCTTGATCATGACACCTATTTGGAAAGTTGAAAATTTATATGAAAATGAAATTTCTTCCAAATATATAAAGCCGCTTCAGGTTTACTGGTACCTAAAACTCCTGTAGATGGCATTAAAAGAGAAAATCAGGAAAAAATATTTAAAAAAAATCCATTCAAATTGTTAGAGCCGTATCCGAGATCGCAATATATACATATATAATAAGACGGGGGGCATGATTCTGTGGTCACTTCAATCGAATGGAGGAAAACAGACTGTATAAAAATATCTTTAACATCTTTGACAAAAGGGCCACTACCATAATTCCCTGATTTGTGAATATCAGAGAACACCTTTATTTGATGAAGTCAAAACCCGAAGATGCTTTTGATAAATATCTCTTTCGTATGATGTCGGTGGCAGGTGGGATAAACGGAGACGAACAACGCAAAAGAAGAGGCGGAACTCTTTGGACAGAAGAGCACAAGCAACCACTCTCAAAACGAATGAAGAACTTGTGAGCCAGCCGAAAATGACTGTTCAACGCAGAATACTGGAAATCCATTTCCTATCACGTGCATAACTAAATACAAATGTTGTATTTATTTCTCAAAGAACGAAAACACTAATTGAACTAAAAAAAAGTCTTTAAAACATCCGTTAGACCTTATTCGTGTAATGGCACTAATAAAAACTCAAAACCGAACATGGTGGGTGAACGGTTACCGTTCTTGTCTCGCATTCGGGAGGACGCGGGTTTGAATCCCTGTCCGGTCATCCAGATTTGGGTTTTCCATGGTTTCTCAGATGGGAATCAATCCACTAAATGCGGCATGCAGGGAGCATGACATTGCATATGCACAGGGTGCGGACAGACGTAATGCTGATCGTATTCTCGTGGAATAGGCTTCAAACAGAATGAAGGCTAAAGACTCAAAGTTTGGTGAACGAGCTGCTCCTTTTCTAGTAAACAGAGCCATGCGTGCTAAGATGAAGCTGGGTGCGGGTATTAATAAGAAAAAGAAGGAGAAGAAGGGTGGTATCCTTCCTATAATACCTATTTTTGCAGGATTGTCGGCTGCTGGAGCTCTTGCAGGAGGAGTCTCGGGCTTTGTCAGAGCTGTCAAAGCAGCTAAAGAAGCTAAAAATCAGTTGGGTGAGGAGAAACGACACAATGAAACTATGGAAGCTATTGCGTTGAAAGGCAAAGGACTTTATTTGAAACCATACAGAAAAGACGGATCAGGATTGAAGAAAAAAAAATCTCTGTCCAGCCGCTGACGGACAGGGATATACCAAGTGAGTTTTTTATCTTGAGACAACTAAATATCTCGAAAACTACAAATCCGATCAAAAAAAGTGGGTAATAAAAATTGTTCGTCTCGACGGGGGACATCCGATGATACCAAATTTGACTCCCCACCCCCACCCCCTAGGGGTGGGGGAAGGGGGAGAAAAAAAACTTAAATAGGAACCCCCATTTTTTATTGCAGATTCTGATTCCCCGGAAAAAACTACCCCTATTTCACCCCCAATTCGAGTCATTTTGGTCGATAGATGGCGCTGCAATCGACAAAAATCAAAATAAGCAAAAATTCATTTAAAAATGAGGATATCTCGTGAAATACACATCAGATCAGCAAAATACAAGTTAATGTGATTGATATTTTTCAAAAACTATTCAATAACACCACCCACCTCCAAACTTGAGGGATGGGAATGGACATTATTTCAAAATGCACTGATGCAAATTCTTTAGCAGATAGCGAAAGTCAAACATTACTTTTTGCGTTACCCAGGAACAACGACGTGGACGTAGTAATTTTCTGTTCCCTTTGGGGTGCTAGATTTAGGTGAGTCCCCTCGCCTCTCACCATCGGGGTGCTTGTTTTTGGTGAGTCCCCTCGCCTCTCACCATCGGGGTGCTTGTTTTTGGTGAGTCCCCTCGCCTCTCACCATCGGGGTGCTTGTTTTTGGTGAGTCCCCTCGCCTCTCACCATCGGGGTGCTTGTTTTTGGTGAGTCCCCTCGCCTCTCACCATCGGGGTGCTTGTTTTTGGTGAGTCCCCTCGCCTCTCACCATCGGGGTGCTTGTTTTTGGTGAGTCCCCTCGCCTCTCACCATCGGGGTGCTTGTTTTTGGTGAGTCCCCTCGCCTCTCACCATCGGGGTGCTTGTTTTTGGTGAGTCCCCTCGCCTCTCACGTGTTTGTTTCTAACAACAATTCTAAAGCAAGTGCTCGAAAATATCACCACCGACATCGATGCATTTATTTACCCGCTCTTGGAATGATTCGACGCAACTAAGAAGCATATCCGGCGTGATTTTTTGACAAGCGTTGGTAATTCGTTCAATCATGTTTTCAGGCGTTGTTGGCACTTCACTGTAAACTTCATTCTTCAAGTATCCCCATAAAAAAAAATCAGGCGAAGTGAGATCTGGTGATCTTGCAGGCCACGGCACTGGACCTCCTCTTCCGATCCATCGACGATTGTACAGACGATCTAACACTTCCCGCGATCTTACAGCAAAATGTGCTGGACAACCGTCATGTTGAAACCACATTGTTTGTCGCACGTCTAAGGGTACGTCTTCAAGCAATGTTGGCAGTACGTCCTCTAAGAGTTGTTGATATTTCTCCCCATTGAAATGTCCATGGATAAAATGTGGACCAATAAGTTTGTCCCCAATTATCCCACACCAAACATTTACATTCCACGGACGCTGATGTTCAACTTGGCGTAACCAATGCGGGTTTTCCACACTCCAATAATGCATGTTGTGTCGATTAATGGTGCCGTGGTTAGTAAAAGTGGATTCATCCGAAAACAGTACTCGAGCAAAGAAATGGGGTTCTTCTTGTATTTTCTGTAGCGACCATCGGCAAAATGTCAATCGATTATCGAAATCATTGCCGTGAAGTTCTTGATGCAACGAAACATGGAACGGATGGTATTTTCTACGATGCAAAATCTGACAAACAGTAGTCTGAGAAATTCCTGATTCACGACTTATTTGTCGAGTACTAATGTGAGGGTTATAAGCCACTGCAGCTAAAACTGCAACTTCGTTATTTTCTCCAGCTATCGTCCTTCGCCGCTTTCGTTTGTTTGTGTGCACACTTCCCTCCTGAGTGAACTGTTGGATAATACGGTAAAAAGAAGCGCGCGATCGAGGCTGGTCTGGAAAACGATGAGCATAAAGATCAACAGCATTATCGATATTCTTGCGACATTCTCCATAAATGTAGACCATTTCAATTTTTTCTTGCAACGTTATAGCCTGCATTCTCATTGACACGTGCAACAGAACGAAGTAAATAAATCAGAGATGTTATGAACGCTATGAAAGTACATCAAGTAATGAGAAAACTCTGAGAAATGAGCGACGATGTGAACGCAATGGAAGTATATCAAGTAATGAGAAAACTCTGAGAAATGCAGCGCCATCTATCGACCAAAATGACTCGAATTGGGGGTCAAATAGGGGTAGTTTTTTCCGGGGAATCATAATCTGCAATAAAAAATGGGGGTTCCTATTTAAGTTTTTTTTCTCCCCCTTCCCCCACCCCTAGGGGGTGGGGGTGGGGAGTCAAATTTGGTATCATCGGATGTCCCCCGTCGAGACGAACAATTTTTATTACCCACTTTTTTTGATCGGATTTGTAGTTTTCGAGATATTTAGTTGTCTCAAGATAAAAAACTCACTTGGTATATAGATATGTAAAGCGTCTGCGTATACCTCATTTTCGAGGTGTATTCATGCGTGATGAATTACCTGAAAAAATTCGTCATCATGAATGTGGAATAGTGAACATGGACAGTGTTGAAAATGCCGGAACACATTGGGTTGCACATATAAAGTACAAAGAAGGTATAATTAAATATTTCGACAGTTTTGGTGACTTACCCCCACCATTGGAATTGCAGCGATACTTTGCAGGCAACAGAATACTTTACAACGTACAACGTCACCAGGAATACGGCACACATGTATGTGGTCACTTGTGTTTAAAGTTCTTGTATGAAAATATTTGACATCAGTCTTGCATGAGCCTCGGTCAGAGTAACACATGTCTGTGACACTCTGCCTGTCTGGTAATAGCTCAGTCTTGAGTTGTGATTACTTTCCACCGATAGATTTGAGTCAAGACGAATATACAAACGGCCTGGCAGATTTTCAAACATACAACTCGATCCCGAACATCCCCTGCAGGTAGTTCCGTCTACATCGGGCGATCAAGCTTTGTTATACTGATCTGACTTTCGGGTAAGGAAAAAGAAAAAATGCAAGAACCTCCACATATTTTGGGTCAAGTTTATATCATGATGCATGATGACACAAACATACGATGCGACGAATGCATTAATTCATATGTGATTGAAATTTGATTTTTTAGCTTTAATATTAGCGGAGTTTGTGACAAGATTCAAGTGCAACCTGTATGAGGATGAGAACCGAAACATTATGCTAGAGCTTAAGGCACGAGGAATTGCATCGAGAGTTATTTTATAACAATTCTAATTAATTAATCAACAGCGAACGAGTGACTTGCCAGAACAATCCGTTCATTTTGTCATTTTTGATGGGTTTAGGAAACACGAGCGTGGCGGGTGAGCGGTAACGCTATGGCCTCGCTTCAGGAGGACGTGGACTCGAATCATCGTCCGGTCATCCAGATTTCGGTGTTCGATGGTTTCCCGAAATTCTGAAGGTGAATGTCGGGATAGTTCATTATAAAGACCACGGCCGAACTCATTCCCATTCGTCATCCACAGTGGATCGGGGAGTTACAACGAACCGTGCAGGAGCCGGCACGGTACCGAATCGCCGTCTCCTAAAATATTAATTACACAGTTACCAGTTTCACTGGTAAGTGACACTTACGACCTGGCAGTGGGTATAAAATGTTTGCGTCACCAAGGGCATGCGGCAGTAAAACTATAGCTCCAAATTTAACAATACCAACCATAAGTAAATCTCATCACAGAAAGCCGTCGCCAAAATGTTAGGAAAAGATGATGATCTGTAAGCGATCAGCTAATAGTTTAAAATTATGACTCCGTTCGCGATAAATAAGAAGGCGTATAACTCCATCGACAGGAAAAGCCTACTGAACATCCTAAGGAAATCAGACACTCACCAACACCACAAGCAAAGTAAAATTCATGGGAGAAATCTCCACAGAATCAGAGACAAAAACTAGAGTTAGACAGGGTGACGGTCTCTCACCAATCCTATTTAATAGAGCCCTGGACAAAGTCATTAGAGAATCGGAGAAAACGAACACCCCACTAAAACTAGGCAGAAACAGACTAAATATCTCCTGCTTGGTCTCAGCAGATGGTCTGGCTATTATGTCAGAAAGTGAACAACAAGTCATCAAACAAATAGAATCCCTCAAAGAATTAGCAGAATAAATTGGCACACAAACTGAACATTGAACACAAAATACTGGAAATTCAAAGGAGTCACTGAGTTTAAATACATTGACGAAATTATCAGTTCAACGAGACTCGAAAAGAAGGCACAACAAAACAGACTCAACAAAATGAAAAAGCTTTCGGACAGACTTGCAACATCTACAACAAAAAGAGCATAGGAATCCAATAAAAAATTGGATACAACGCTCTCTACGCCACAGAAACACTCACACTAAACTCTTAGAGGGACATAAAGAACATCGAAAAAGAAGAACGAAGAATAATCAGGAAAATTATTGGACCAACCAAAACGGATGAAGGCTACAGACTAAAGTCAACAAAACAATAGAATCCCACTCAAACATAACCAATGACATCAGAAAACGCAGACTAAAATTCTACGGTCACATCTACAGGATGCCAGATCACAGATTAACTAAGCAGATATTCGACCTCATGCAACCATTAAAAATACCTAACAGCTGGTTCGATCAAGTAAAAAAAAAAAAAAAAGACACGGAAAAAACAATAATCAAGGGATCAGAAATCGTAGATCGCACAATCTTCAGACAAAAAATACACGACTGGGCAGTCATGCCAGAAACCAAAGCCAAGAAGACCGGCACAACATGGACAGAAGAGAGAAAACTTGCCTTCAGTAAACGGATGCGAGAAAATTCGAATGGCAAAAGAAACTCAAGTAGAAAATGATTAAGTTTAGCGTGCTCTGTATAGGTCTATTTGAATATAATAATAATTACCAAGCATTCGGATTCCGGGGAGCTTGGACTTACACGAGAGAGCAAGTCGGAGTGCTCTGGTAAACTTTCACGAAAAACACACACTTATATTGGCACTTTTGACATTCAGACACTCATTCAAACTGGAAAATTACTCAACCTCACAACAGAACTTAATAAACAGAAAATTCAAATCCTCGCCCTGCAAGAAACGCGCTTTACGGATTCGGAAACAATAGATTACAATAATTACAGAATCTTCAAATGTGGAACTAACAGGTAAATTGGCCAAGGAGGAGCACTATTAGGCATGGCCTTTGTTGTTGATAAAAATGTTTTGGAGTCAGTGAAAGAGGTGAATCCAGTCAACAATCGACTTATGACCATGAGAATAAGACACACTAACAAAAATTATACTTTCATCAATGTACATGCACCAACAAATGATGACAATAAAAAGATCCCGAAAAAACAGAAAGATTCTGGGAAGAGCTTGAAACAGAGATGGCCAAAATTCCGAAAGGTGACGTGAAAATTTTGCTTGGTGAATTCAACGCACAGATTGGCAGGGAACGCAAATACAAGAAGACGGTACTAGATTACCCTGCACAAAAATTCACCAACAAAAATGGCTCACGAATTATTGAGTTATGCCAGCAAAACAACTTCAAAATGAAGTCTCGCTTCGAAAAAAAAAAAAAAAAAAAAAAAAACATGGCGATGACCCATCTATCATTTAGGGGAATTTCAGATTGCTTATGTTGCAATATCGTATGACTATCAAAAAGAAATTCACGATGTGCAAGTACGAAGAGGGGCAAATATAGATTCTGATCACTATTTATCCAGAATAAAAATTAAATTCATACCCAAAATAAAATTTAACAGAAAACCACCAGTGATTCCAAAATTCAATCTATGCAAAATCAAAGAAAAATGGGAAGAAGAACCTGCGGAAGACTGGCAGAAATTTCGAACTAAAATAATCAAAACCGCGAAAGAACTGATACCTCTTCACAAGAAACCAAAACACCCTTGGTGGAATCAAGAATGTGAGACTACACTAGAAGAAAGTAAAAAGGCATTTCAAAATTTCAATTGCAACAAATCTGAAGAAACACACAAGAAATTTCTCGAAGTTCGCAAACAAACATCTAAGATTTTAAGACAAAACAACGAAAATATGTCAATGACCAACTACAGACAATCGAAAACAACTTAAAAAATTACAATACACATGATCTCTACAAGACTTTCGCGAACCAGATAAAAGGGTACTCACCACATAACCTATATTTTAGAAAACGAAATGGTAAACATGCCCTAACAAATAAAGAAAACTGCCAAGTGCTGGCCACATATTTTTCACAGCTCTTAAATTGTCCGCAATCCAAAAAGAGGTTTCCAAAAACAAAATCTGAAATAACAACAGAGAACTCATTACCACCAAAACAAGAAGAAATTTATGGACATATAAAGAAACTTAAAAATAGCAAAAACATCAGGAGAAGATTGAATTGTAGCAGAACTTTAAAAAAAATTAGGTCCAAAATCACTCAAAGAAATTACACAAATAATCCAAAACATTAGGCA
>CM061918.1:3923896-3975856 GCA_031002005.1 Vandiemenella viatica | reverse complement strand
AGGACTTACATATTGTTTTCACCAAAACTAAATCATTCAAATTGAACTCGGTAGGTTGGATTCTTTTATCATATCTTCTCTTTCTTTCATCCGCCTTCTTTCTCATTCTTTCTCTGACTTGATTTAGAAGCTCTTGTCGATCAAGAGTGAAAGCGACAGGAAATTTAACACTTTCTCTTTTAAAATCTGGAGGATATTTATTGAACATGATGGGGTATGGAGTGTATCCGGTGCTTTCTCTCGGAATACTGTGTATCAAATTTTCGAATTCTTTCACATATTCAATCCATTGTGTGTGTTTCTGGCTACAGTACGCCCGAAATAATCTTCCAAGTTCTTTCATTTGTCTTTCACAAGGATTACTGGATGGGTGATAACTCGATATTCGGATATGCTTTGTATTATTATCTTTCATGCAAGAAGACGAACTGTTTGACAAAAACTGACTACCATTGTCAGAAAGCAAAGATAGCGGCCGTCCTAGATTCACGAAATAATCTTTTACTAGTTTACACACAAGTGCCTTACCAGTAGCTTTCTTTATCGAGTATAACTTTACAAATTTTGAAAATACATCAAAGCATACAAATAGGTAAACAAATCCGCCTCGTGATTTAGGTAGCTGCCCGTATAAATCTACTGCGACAAGATCCAACACGTCGGTGGGCAATATGTTTTGCATCAGATTCTTACTTGTCGTCACCGATACTTTCGTGCGCTGGCACAAGGTCACAAAACGCCAAGCGTCGTGCTACTCGCTTCCGCATATTGTCGAATATAACAACTTCTCGTAACTTTTGGTAACATATTTTCAACTCCATAGTGACCGTAGCTTGAATGGGTATAATCAATTATTAAACCAACATACTGGTGCGGCCAGCACAATTTCCAATCTTCACTCGATTCTTTCCTTCATACAAAGTATAGTATTTCTTCAATTTCTCGCAGTTTTTATTACCTAGATTTTGCTTTACCATCTTAAGACACTCGTCTTCATTTTGTCTTCTTCGCATGTCTTTACATAACTCCTTCACATTCTCTTCTTGCGGAACTTCTTTCATGTAAAGAATTTTAAATATCCTCTCTGAATTTGTTATCTCCTCAGTACTTTATTATTATTATTTCGTATCAGAAACATACAATGACACAATTACAGTCATCAAATTATAATCGACCAGAACTTGGCCACTTCCAGTGCATTTTCTGAGGCCTCATACAGTTCAGCTGCCGAACAGGATGCTGGACACAGTTGACACTGGAGCATGTGCTGGACAGTCTGGTCCTCACCGCAGTCGCACTTGATATCACTGATCTCAGTATAGCCCCATTTTGCTAAATTCACTTTGGATCTGCCCACTCCTGATCTCAGCCTATTCAAAGATTTCCATGTCAACCATCCCTTGTCATAACCAGGTGGCAAAGATTCAGACACTCTTCCCCAGCCATGCGGAAGGGGAGCCTTAGCTTCCCATAGTTGTAACCTGGCTTCTTCAGTTGTTGTTGTAAGTTCCTGAGATATTCTTAGGAAACTTTTCCTGGACTTAAGTCTTTGCCTGTGAGGGATATACCCATATAGTGGATGAGATTTTTCATGGTTCACTTTCCTCCTTTCCTTGTTCACTGCTATTTCCCTTCGAACAGAAGGTGGTGCTATTCCTGCGAGACGGTGGAGCCATTCGACTGGAGTTGATTTTAAGCAGCCTGTTATGATTCTGCACGTGTCATTAAGTGCAATGTCTACTTGTTTGGCATGGGTTGAACTGTGCCATACGGGACAGGCGTATTCTGCAGCCGAGTAACATAGTGCTAAGGCAGAAGTTCTAATTGTTTCAGGTTGGCTGCCCCACTGCGATCCAGCCAGTTTTCTTATGAGATTGTTCCTACTGGAAACTTTCAGCTTGGAGTTCATGCAATGTTTCCTGAATGTAAGTGATCTGTCAAGGGTCACTCCTAGATATTTTGGAGTATCACAGTGTTCTAGTTCGACCCCCGACCATGTTACCTTTACCCTACGATTTGCTTCTTTATTCCTTAGATGAAAAGCACATACTTGTGTCTTCGTAGGATTTGGTTTAAGCTGGTTCGTGCTATAATACCTTGACAAATCTTCCAGAGCGTTGGTAAGGGTGCTCTCCACTGATTCAAAGTCTTTGCTCTGTGAGACCAGAGCAATATCATCAGCATACACGAAACTCCTGCATTTGCGTGGTATAGGCTGATCATTGGTATATATGTTAAACAATAATGGGGCTAGCACACTTCCTTGGGGTAGACCATTCTTCTGTGGCCTCCAACGGCTAAGCTGACCTTGGAAGTCAACAAAGAATCTGCGGTTCTGCAGAAGAGTAGCAATGAACTTACTAAGAATAAAATTCCTGGTCAGATTGTAGAACTTGACTAGTAGCAGCTGATGGTTGACGGTGTCATACGCTGCTGACAAATCAACAAATACCACCCCTGTTACCTTACGAGCTTCAAATCCATCTTCTATAAACTGCGTGAGGTTTAGTAGTTGTCCTGTGCAATTTTTACCCGGGCGGAATCCAGCTTGTTCAGGAATAAGCAAAGGATCAACTACAGGCAACAGCCGGTTTAAGATCATTCTTTCAAGCAGTTTGTAGAGGTGACATAAAAGTGCAACAGGTCTAAAATTCTTTGGACTGTTTCCTTCTTTGCCAGGTTTAAGCAAGGCGATCACTCGGCTCTTCCGCCATATCTTTGGAATTTGACATTTACTCATACAGTTGTTAAAGAGCTGAAGCATCCACTTCTTTGTTGTTAGACCAAAGTGCTTAATTTGTTCTGTCCTAATGTCATCCAGGCCTGCTGATTTTCCATTTTTGCAATTTCTTATAGCCTTATCCAATTCTTCCATGCTGAATGGTATTGTGAGGTCATTATTCTCCTCTTGGCCTTCTTTCTGCAGTATGGGCATTTTGGACTTGTGATTAGCTTTGCCATTTAATAGCAGTTGGTGTGCTATTTGGTTGGCGGTAACATTATAATGAGTTTTGGTCTTAGTTGGATCATTGTTTAGATGCTTCAGTAGTCTCCATGCTTTATGGCTGTCTCTTGCGAAATCTAAGTCTTCAACAGTTTTAATCCACTGATTCCGCTTTGTCTCTTTAATAATGGAAATGAGTTTGTTTCCTGCTTCCACTGTTGCTTCACCAAAAGGATCTTCTGTAAATAAATTGTTGTATTCTTTAAGTAGAGCAGCTTGTTCTGATGTGAGACCGGGGATGTAAGATGTCCGACAACCACGAGGGATAGACATTCTGGAACATCTCTTTACAGCCGTGGTGAAGTTGTCATAGCATTCTGGTGTTGGTTCTATTGAAAGAACTTCGGAATCCAAAAGTTCTGAGAATTCAGACCAATTTGCATTTTTGAAGTTGTATCTTCTACGGAAAGGTACTTCCTGTGGTCTAACTGCAGCATATATTTGACACATTATTGGTCTATGCTGTGAGTTGGGTATTGGGGAACAGACAGATTTAATGCACTGGTGGCTAATACTGCTACTGCTGAATATGAGGTCAGGGTTGAAACCACGCCTCCACCGACCACTGTTGAATGATGCAGGTAGTTTTGCATCATGGATTAGAGAGAGGTGATTTATTTCAGCCCATTCTTGTACTGCAGTCCCATTCTCATCTTCATGGTCATAGCCCCAAACATTGCTATGACTGTTGAAATCACCAATCACGATCTGTATGTCTTTATTATGGAAATTATGTGGTTTGTTGACAGTGAATACAGCACCAGGTGGTTTATAAAAAGACGAAATGGTACAGTTCGTCATTTCTAGAGTGAGAATTTCAATGTCATTTTGTTCCGTGAATGCAGTGGACATTACTTGTACATCTGGACGTACAAAGATTGCACTTCCGTATTGATTATGAGGTCTTTCTATAGCGAGATGCATTCCGTTTATTTTTGGTCTACACATTTCATAACCTCTGTGTGTTTCCTGTATGCACAGTATATGGCACTGATATTGATTGCATAGGTCTTGTAGCAGTTCTTCCTTGGCTGGTGACATGCCTTCTATGTTAACAGAGATGATTGTTAATTGTGGCCCTGAAAAGGGCTTGGGTAGTACTAACAAGTCTCGACAATGAATCGGCCACAGTGTTGTCGCTACCCTTGATGTATCGTATCTCATAATCATATTGCTGCATAAACAATGCCCATCTCGTAAGTCTTCCATGTAACAATTTACACTCTTGGAGAAATGTTAAAGCTTTATGGTCAGTATAAATGATAATGTGATGCCCCCATAAATAATATCTAAATTTTTGGAAGCCCCACACGATGCTTAATACCACTTTTTCAGTAATCCCATAGGACCTCTCATGTTTATTTAATAGACGACTTGCAAATGCAACCGACTTGCGCTCTTCTTGGCCATTAACATTTTCTATTTGTAACAGATGAATTCCAAGCCCGTATTCAGAGAAGTCAGACTCCATGCAAAACGGTAATTTCATATTTGGGTGGTAAAGGATTTTGCTATTTACTAATTCTTGCTTGAGCCTTTCAAAGGGAATTTAACATTCTCTAGTCCATACCCACACTGCATTCTTCTTTCGTAGGGCATTTAAGTGCGGATCGTTAAACGATTGATCTTTCACAAATTTTCTATAAAATCCACACAGTCCGAAAAATGATTTGAGCTGGTTTTTGTTCTGAGGTATCGGAAATTTTGCTATTGCTTGTATCTTATCTGAATCTGGCATTATTCCATTTGTATTTTATCGTATGTCCCAAAAATTTAATTTCTCTCTTGACAAATACCCATTTTTGCAATTTCAGGGTCACTTCCTCCTATTCTTAATGCTACTAATACGTCTTCTAAGATTTTACAATGTTCATTCCCAACTTGACGCACTGATTAATATATCATCCACATAAATGGTTAACCTGCTCAATAATTCCTCTCCCAAAACTAGGTCCAGAGCTCTAATGAACACGGAAACTGATATATTAATTCCAAATGGAACCGCGCAATATTGGTAACATCTTCCTCCATACAAAAAAGCTGTATATTTTCTCGATTCTTTGGCTAGTGGAACTTGCCAATAGCCGGCCGTCAAATCTAAACTCGTCATATATGTTACGCCGTAGAATTTTTGCAACGTCTCTTCTAAATTTTCTGGCCTGTCAGTCTCTTTTTCAACAATACGATTCAGCGTTCTTGCATCTAAAACTAATCGAACAGATCCTTCTTTCCAAATACAATTACTGGGATATTATAAGAACTGTCACTTCTCTCAATTATTCCTATTTATTCCCGCTCCACTGCATTTTTCTTGGCAAATGGTACTGGAAACGGTTTCACAAAGAATGGATTTTGCGGTTTTATTTTTAGCTTGCATTCAAAATCTTTAACTGTGCCCGGACAATTCTAAAACCTGTCGGCGTTACGTTCTAATAATGTACGCAGCTCTTATTTCTTTTCCCACGTAATCTGACATATTTCGCTCACTTTACTTCTTATAATATCTTTAGTTGCAAGGTCATCATTCCTTTCATACACACTGCTGTCTCCAAATTCTTCTTCTCTTTCTTCTTCACACATCGGCTGCATTATTCGTATTTTCACGTTACCCATTATACCTGCGGCGTTTACCATTTCTTTTCCAAATTTAATATTATACTCTTTTCCCTCCTTGTTTAATTGTATTCTTCCTTCAGCACAATCAACAACCACTTGATACTTTTGATGCAAGTACATTCCCAGTATACAACTCATGTCTAGGTCCGGAATTACTATGCATCGATGTTCTATCTGTACTCCGTTTATCTCCAATTCTATCCAAATTTGCTTCTTCAAACGTTTACTTAATTTTCCAGTTGCTCCCATGACTTGTAAATAGTTCACTGGCATTTCTTCGATTCTTCGATCTTTGGTTATGCGCTCGTAGAAAACTTCCGAAATCGCCGTCAAATCACTACCGGTATCTAAAAGTGCTTGACTTTGCATTCCAAATATTTTTAGACTTATCAAAGGTTGTCTTACTTCATTGTCTTCAACTTTTCCGATGTCTTCTTGTAACAAATCATTTACTATTTCCTGATGCGACCATTCTATTTCTTCCTGGTGGTTCATTTTAGATAGATAACTCTTTTTGAAATCATCCGAGCTCGCTTGGCACTGGCTGTCCTCAACTGTACAAGATAATAAAGCTCTTTGTTCTTTACTTTGCTCTTCTCCGTCGCCGGTAGAATAACAAGCTACGTCGGTACGTGTTCGTAAACGGACTATATTCGCATTTTGACAGCTACCTGGTGCTTCAACTGTTTGCGCTCTTACCCGTGATATACCTTTAATCTCCGATTCATCATATTTCCTTATAAAAAATTTCTGACTACATTTTCATTTTCTTCTTCGCTGCTTTCAGATTCCCTTTCCTCTTCGTTATCACTGCTAGGAGCAATTTCTCCGGTTTCGTTAATGCTAAACACTAGCTCATTATCTTCTTTCTCACAATTTCCTTCGTCGAACAAATCCATTGCAGCTTTACATTGCGCCTCCGCACTATTTACTCCTCCTCCAGTATTCTTTTCATACTTTTCTTCATACTGTACATCGATGTTAGCCAAATCTATGACTTCGCGACAATTCCATCCACCCCCTTGCTTTAATGTCACGACAACGCATTTCTCATTCTCTATCTCGTTGAAACATTTCCACCATTGTAGATATTCATCTTTGCTGTATAATTTGCAGTACTCGAATAAACGCTCTTCTTCATTCTCTTTTATTTCAACATTATTTGGTCCAGAAGTTCCGATATTCGCTTCCGTGCGGACTTTCACAGTCGCGGTTTGGAGTTTTCCGCCTCTTCTTTTTTCTCATCCTGTACTTTTTCTGTTTTTCTCATATACATCATTTGTTTAGGCTGCTGTCTGTAATCATGGCGTTCACATGATGCGTAGTTACTACTATAGTTCTGATTACAGTATTTATTATTATTACTGGTCACATTCTTGTTAAAATGCCGATCTCCTCTTTCTTGCTCGTACATTTGCCTCCCACTTCTTCCGTATATGTCACGTCCTCTCTGTGAACCGTTATCCCACCTATCGTTGTGTCGATAATCTTTCGTGTTATCCGCGTTCCGGTCGAACATTTTGTTTCGTTCTGTGTTGTTTTCACAAGCTTCTTGGTATCTATCTATCCTCTCTAGTATGTCTAAAAAATCTTCCATCTTGTCCCACTGAGTTGCAATTAATTTTTCCTGGACTTGTCTTGGCAACTTTAGTAATAGCACTTCCATTTGTTGAACTTCTCCGATAGGTTGATCTAGATGCCGTAATTCTGTCTGCATTTTCTCACAAAAATTTCTCATACTCCCATCTGTTCTGTGGTAACGCTTGCAGTTGTAAAACTCACTTTTTACTTTTCGTTGTCGTCTCTGAGACCAGTACTTATCTCGGAAAATTTGGAGAAACTCATTAAAATTATGACAGCTCTCTGAAATTTCACACCCCCAAGAAAAAGCTTCACTCTTTATTTTTCTGTGTACGTATTGCATTTTATCAACCTCTGACCATTCTATGGACAAAGTTCTAGCATAAATTTTAACAAAGTCAGCGGGATGAAATTTCCGCCTGGCTCAAATAAAGTTTCGGGTAACGATAATTGACAAGCATTCGATCCGCCGCTCAGAATGAAATTAGGCTGTTTTTTGACCTCTTCTAGATTTCCTTTTATGCTGATCATATCTTCGCGTATTTCCGCGACCCCGTCCGACAATTCTTCAAATTGTTGCTCTATAAATACTGTTCCACTAGAATGTTCAACGACCTGCCGTTCTACTCCTGGTATCTTCTTATCACATTGTTTCTGGCCTTCCAGAATCTTCCCCATCTCATTCTTAACATTTTCTTAATTTTTTTCATGTTTTCTAATTTTTCTGTTAATTACCTTTCGCTTTCTGCCACAATTCGAGTTACCATTGGAATTACTTTATGCTGTATCTCTTCCACAATTTTTTGTCCCATATTATTTTCAATTTTTAACATTTTGCTTTCAGTTGTTTCGAATTTTACGTTCATCTGCTCTATTACATTTTCAATTCCTTCATGGACCTGTACTACTATCTGATTAAAGTACCAGTAATTCTTTCTTCCTAATTTTTCATGGCGGTTTCTTGTTTTCGGCTAGCATCTAATATGGCGGTTAGCAGCATATTAAAATTCGCAGTCCCTTCCCGAGTGTTTGTCAAACAACTGTGAAAATTATATATATATACTGTTTATAGCATGTTTGACTTGATAGTTCGATATTTCACTATGAAAATTGTTATTTACCTAAGGAAAGGTGTAATCGGACTTCGTTTTAATGTATTTTGGTCGCCAACATTGGATGGTTCGGGAATATTGCATGCACTCCGTAGAAAATAAAATAAACACTTCGTTTTCATAAATACATGAACACATTTATTCTGCTAGTTCCTTAAGTGTACTAATTTCCGACCACCAATGTAAAATAAAATGTTAACACTACTATACACTTCACAATAACATTTATCCGAAGATTGCAATTCGTTAGGGTGGCATGTGACTTGCAAGCATTTAATGTAATATAACTTCCAACTGTTTGTCATACACCGTCTGTTCTTAATGCTCGTAACGGCTAAATAAACAGTCTTTACTACGTGGAAAGTCTCTCCTTGAGTTCACTAATCTCCTTGAGTAACGAATATTGCCAAATTGATTTCACATTAGCAGCTACCGGCAATTATAAACACGGAATAATCACGCCGAAATCCGTCGTACACATGTGCAGTACCGCGTACACTTACTCACAAACCAAAACTTATATGTTTGGTCTCCGACAACTAACATAGGCGTAAAATATGCATTACTTAGTTAAATCGGGTTAAACACTCAACACTGATTTTATGTAAGTACCCGTTAAACCACTAAGAGCACAACTTAAAAAACTTTTTTTTTTTGTTACGTAATGCGTCTACTTCAACACTCGCTGGAAAAAAACCAAAACAAACTCTGTGACCTACTACAGCTAGTTGTTCAGAGATAACTATACCATCGACTACATTAAAACCCTTCCAAATTAATTTCTAAAATTTAAAGGAGGGCGGTTTGTACACTTTATTGTGACATGTTTTCAGACTGATTCGGTTCTGGTGAAATTATTCTTTCTACTGGGTTCTGCCACCCATTAATTACACATGTTCCTTCAACTTGCACATTATCCTCACTACCGCTACTAATGTCATTAATTGCAAAATGACTGCCAAATTCATTGTCATCCCCATTAACAACCGGACTACTGCTCAATTCGGCTTGCACAAATTTATTCTTTTCGCGTATCCCCATAGGATTCTCATTGTTTACATTCAAACTTACTGTTCCCGAACTCTCTAGCCCGTATTCAGAGCTGTCAGACTCCATGCAAAACGGTAATTTCATATTTGGGTTGTAAAGGATTTTGCTATTTACTAATTCTTGCTTGAGCCTTTCAAAGGGAATTTAACATTCTCTAGTCCATACCCACACTGCATTCTTCTTTCGTAGGGCATTTAAGTGCGGATCGTTAAACGATTGGTCTTTCACAAATTTTCTATAAAATCCACACAGTCCGAAAAATGATTTGAGCTGGTTTTTGTTCTGAGGTATCGGAAATTTTGCTATTGCTTGTATCTTATCTGAATCTGGCATTATTCCATTTGTATTTATCGTATGTCCCAAAAATTTAATTTCTCTCTTGACAGATTCCCATTTTTGCAATTTCAGTGTCATTCCTCCTATTCTTAATGCTACTAATACGTCTTCTAAGATTTTACAATGTTCTTCCCAACCTTGACGCACTGATTAATATATCATCCACATAAATGGTTAACCTGCTCAATAATTCCTCTCCCAAAACTAGGTCCAGGGCTCTAATGAACACGGAAACTGATATATTAATTCCAAATGGAACCACGCAATATTGGTAACATCTTCCACCATACAAAAAAGCTGTATATTTTCTCGATTCTTTGGCAAGTGGAACTTGCCAATAGCCGGCCGTCAAATCTAAACTCGTCATATATGTTACGCCGTAGAATTTTTGCAACGTCTCTTCTAAATTTTCTGGCCTGTCAGTCTCTTTTTCAACAATACGATTCAGCGTTCTTGCATCTAAAACTAATCGAACAGATCCTTCTTTCCAAATACAATTACTGGGATATTATAAGAACTGTCACTTCTCTCAATTATTCCCCATTGGAGCATCCTATTTATTTCCCGCTCCACTGCATTTTTCTTGGCAAATGTTACTGGAAACGGTTTCACAAAGAATGGAGTATGCGGTTTTATTTTTAGCTTGCATTCAAAATCTTTAACTGTGCCCGGACAATTCTAAAACCTGTCGGCGTTACGTTCTAATAATGTACGCAGCTGTTCTTTCTGTTCCCACGTAATCTCACATATTTCGCTCACTTTACTTCTTATAATATCTTTAGTTGCAAGGTCATCATTCCTTTCATACACACTGCTGTCTCCAAATTCTTCTTCTCTTTCTTCTTCACACATCGGCTGCATTATTCGTATTTTCACGTTCCCCACTATACCTGCAGCGTTTACCATTTCTTTTCCAAATTTAATATTATATTCTTTTCTCTCCTTGTTTAATTGTATCCTTCCTTCACCACAATAAACAACCTCTTGATACTTTTGTAGCAAGTCCATACCCAGTATACAATTCATGTTTAGGTCCGGAATTACATTTTTTTTTATTTTTATATCCTGGTACATCATAGCCCAGCACCTAGTATCTACTCTGGGCCCATATTTCCAATATATTACAAGAGGTACATAAGATAAAATTATAGTTTGCAGCTAATAGCTAAATAGTGTTCAGAATGTAAAACAAGTTAGTAACGCATAAACTTATCAAATTTCACAAAAATTTGTTACATAATTAAATTAACAATGTGTAAGAATGTACTGTATATGATATGTGTTAGTGTTTTTTGATATATACGTATATACTGTAAATTAGTAATTTGAATAACATACATTCACACACAATACTACTATATATAACTAAACAAAGAAACTTTCACATACACAAATCACTTATTTCACTGTTGTCCCACTGTTTCTCACTTTGTATATTTACGACACTTTTACACATTTACTCCCGGCACAGCCACTTCGGAGTAACTTACCTCCGTCAGGAGATGACTTCTGAAAGTAGAGTCGTCGTCCTTCGACCCATCGGGAGTTTCTTTATTCGGGAATCATCACTGCTCGGTCGCAGGTCGTTGTCGGTTGAAACGGTTTCTAAGTGCCAAGAACCTTTCTTTGGCTGCTTGTGAGGCCAGATTGCAAGCTTCATCAAGATAGTACCACAATTCCTGGTCACGCAATATGTCAAAAATTCGCCTGCCCTGTAATATTTGCTGATATGGGGTTCTTTGTTCCGCTGTTGAAATACACTCCCATACAACATGTTCCGGAGTGCCCTCGCTTCCGCAGTCACAGCTACCATTGTCCACTACTCCTCTTCTTTGCAATTCACTGTTTTAAGGGCCATGACCTGTTATGTAATGTACCAGCCCAGGCGATGGGAGAAGATGCGACATTTCGAGCCTTTAACAGACTCTTGGAACATATCATATGTCCTTCTTCCTGTTGTGCTATCATTCCACCTTTGCTGTCATTCTTCCAATAACAATTTGTTTACTTCTGCAGCTGTTGTTGCTGGTGCTCCCGTGATTTTCTCTACCTGTTCCGGATTCCCTTTCCTGAGCCAGTATAATGCTCCCCGCTTGCGAACTTCCAAGTCCAGAGGCCACACCCCCAGTGCCACGGTAAGGGCATCAGTTGCTGTTGTTTTGTAAGCACCACTCTGCCTCATTAGAATACTTCGCTGTGTCCTCCTCAAAAGTTTGCTGGGTTTTACTTTTCTGAGGTGTTTCGCCCAGACGCTGGCTGCATACCCTACAATTGAAGTTAATATTGTATTGTGGTATATTCGAATAACAAGCGGTGAAAGTTGGAAACGCCTTTGTCCCATACTGATTAATTTATTCATGACTGAGGTGGCTCTCCCACCTGCTTCCTCCATATGGGCCATAAAATTTAGACTTTCGTCTAATTTCACACCAAGGTATCGACTGAAGGGACTTCTTCTTATTGTAACTCCGTCTATTTTAATGATTGGATTGCTCTGTAATCTGCCTTTCAGTAACATATAACAGGTTTCTTGAGGTGATAATCTTAGTTTGACTTGTCTGCACCATCGACTGAGTTCACGCAGAACCTTTGAGCTTTTAGCCTCAATTTCGGTTCTGGTTTTACCCTCTATAATTAAGAATAGGTCATCTGCAAATGCAACAAGTCCCAGGAGTTCCGGCATTCTTTGCAGCCTTGCCATTCCTGGTTCAAGCCCAATGTTCCAAAATATCGGACCAAAATTGGATCCCTGTGGGCAACCCTTTGTTAGTTTTTTATCAATGGATACTCCAGGACACCTAAGTTTAACATATCTGTTCTTACAGTAATCTTTAAAGGTGTTATACAAGTTATTTGGACAATTAAGTTCCTTAAGCCGTGCAAAAAGTGCAGGCCACCGTAGATTATCAAATGCCCCAGATATATCGACAAGGACCCCTATCACGTAATTCTGATTTGAGTTCTGTATCAGATTCATTGTCCGGTTGATTGCATCTTCTGTAGATCTCCCCGCTCTGAATCCAAATTGGTTTGGATTCATCCCTTCCTTCTCCCAATGTTCTTGTAACCTCTTGCACAGCACCTTTTCTTATATGTTTCCCAGCACGTTTAGCAAGCAGATGGGTAGATATGATTTAGGTAATTTTGGATCCTTGTCATCTCCCTTCTTGATGATTAATATCTCACTCTGCTTCCAGATGTTTGGTACTCTTCCCTGATGCAGGCATGCATTATAGAGCTTACACAGAGTGGGGGCTACTGGCACTACCAGTTCTTGTACTACTTCAGCCGGAATACCATCCGACCCGGAGCTTTATTCCTGGACAAGGCAATTATTGCTTGTACTACTTCCAAGATGCTAATATCAGGAGTGTCGGTGGTACTTTGCCTATGTTGGTCAATTTCCAGACGGAGCGCTCTGTGATCCATCTCGTCATCTTCCATTTTATCATCTGGAAGGAGTTCCTGGAGTAATACTTCTGAAGTAGATTTCCAGCTCGTAGTCATGGTTCCTATCATGTTTGTGTACAGTAGACAGTGTAGTTGGGGGTTTTACCTTCCCTGCTGCAATTTTGTATGGGATACCCCAGGGGTCTGTTACGCAAGTTTGTTTTTACAAATGTTTCCCAGCTTTTTTGTTTACTTAGTATTAACAGTTCTCGGAATTCACTCTTAATTTGTCTATACCTTTCCAGGAGCTGTCCTCTAACGTTGTAGATGAGGCAACGTTGGTAATCTTTTCTTGCTTTGTGCATCCTTTGTCGTAGTCTTTGCAGTCTATCAGTCCAAGGTCTGTCGACTGTGCCAATGGTTCTCTTAAGAGGAATAGATCTCCTCATTGATATTTGGAGTGCCCGAGTAAGGTCCTTTGCGGCTCGATCTACATCATTATCATCTAATAGGATTTCTTGTTGTGTAAAACTTTCCCTCAGACTGTTCCAGTCTGCCTGTCGGATGTTGTAATGCACCTTGGAAGTCTGCGCCTCCGATGTGTCAAAATCGTTCCTCCCTCTGACCAACTCAAAAGTAATAACATTGTAATCACTGGTAGTTAAAAACTCTAAAACGTTCCAATTCCTCAATAAGTTCCCACCTCGCAGATTGGTCAATGTTACATCAATGTTTGACCTAGCTCCTGCTTGGTTGCTATATGTGTAGGGTTTATGTGGTAGATTTCTTACTTCTAGATTCAGTTCACTAATAGCTTCCACTAAAAGCTCGCCTCTCATATTTGTCTCCCCGCTATGCCAGAGTTCGGATCTAGCATTGGCGTCAGCCATTATCACTATTGGTCTGTTGTCTAGGGCAGTGCACACTTCTCTTATCTTCCCAATGTATGGTTCAATGGGATCACTATATTGAAAATACATGTTGACGAGAATTACACTACCCCAGTCAGCAATGAGTTCCACACATGTCGTATGTTCATCACAGAACTGCACTATCTTAGTTACAGTAACTTGTCTGGAATAGCACTACTATTGCTGTCATAGGGTTTCTAACTGTTGAAATTATCTGTGACGATACCGGCATGTAAGGAATCTTCCCGAAGCATGAATGTGTCTCCTGAAGGCATATGACATCCCATTTATGTTCCTCTGACAGCTTCCTCACCTTCCTGCAAAACCAACTTGCTTCTCCTGGCGTTTAGTTGTGCAATTCGTAGCTTACCAGACATTTTGTGTTTTATGGATGTCTGGTGTGGATATTGCACTGTGGCCACGGGAGTTTTGAATCGAAAACTATACGCCCATGAGTTAATACGTACTGTTTATATATTTGATCGGGATCAAAAGTTTCATTCCTTCTTTCGAAGACTTTATGCACAAGAGAGAGAAGCTGAGAAGTCTCTGTAGGAAGATTGATAGATTTTAGATGTATACGATCAATCGCTTCTAGCTGAAGGAAGGTTACATATTTACCGGTCGGATGCGCTATTCGAGTTAGAAGCCTCAGCGCCACATTGAGATTCGGAGCCTCCTCCAGTCGACCGAGTTTTAAATTAGTTTCAAAATCACTGTATATTGTTTTAGGGTTTATAGAACTGCGTCTGTCTTCTATGTTTCCAATCTTCAGCGGTTGTTCCTCCAATTTTTGACTCGCTACAGGTCGTGAGTAGTGTTCAACCCAATTTGGTCTGTCTGTATTCCATCCCAGACCAATCCTTTTGACATAAGGGTTACGGGGATGACTGGTGGAACTCGAAGAGATTTCGTTAATCTGTAATAAGTGGTCGTCCGTCTGCGTTCCAACATCTTGTTTCTTACGAGTCTTCTCCATTTTTAGTTTCTCTCTGAAGCAGGCAGCCCTTTTTGCATTTCTTTTTTGTCTTGAAGGGGGGTTTCCTTTCGTTTTTTTAGTCTGCTTCCCAATTACATCCTCAACTATTTTCCTAATTACATTAGGCAGTTGAGAGTATATGTCGTTTCCCATATCTATTCCTTGTAGTAAACTATCCATAATCAGTCCTGTTTACAGCTCGTTGTAGGAGTAATCGGTAGGTAGGACACTCTTTGCCATTCTTGTTGCAGCTTTTTCCCCGTCTGTTACACGGTATTCATTTTGAAGGTTGAGAACTTTTCTTGCACTGATCCCTTTGGTGGTTTTTTTCTCCACAGTGTGAACAAGAACTATTGTTCTTCTTACAATGCTTACTAACGTGTCCTAAATCCGAACATTTATTGCATTTTGGAACGACAACGTAGTCTTTCACTGCTATAGCAGAAAATTCTATGAAGACTTTCTTTTGCTGTAACAGAAGTTTCCTAACAGAAGGACTCACCTCCACAACCTGATGAACTGTTGCTCTTTCCCTAGGTCCAGTCTTAAATTTCGGTTGTAAACCATCCACAAATTGTCCTTTCTGTATTTTATCCTCAAGGTTTTGCAGGTAGACAGCATCAGCAAGGTTGTCTACATGAATTGTTATTGGTATGTCATAAAAAATCATGAGTGGCCTTCGTTTTCTAGGGAGTTCGCATCGCATCTTATCAGCCAATTCCTTGTTATTTAGAATTTTTTGCGAATCCTCAGGAGATACTGTTTCCACTATAATAGCATTGTTAGTTGTGCGAATTCTGTTGATTCTAATTTTATCCCTCCCAGGTATTATGATGTTTAGGTCCGGAATTAATATAAATCGATGATCTATCTGTACTCTGTTTATCTCCAATTCTACCAAATTTGCTTCTTCAAACGTTTACTTAATTTTCCAGTGGCTCCCATGACTTGTAAATAATTTACTGGCATTTCTTCGACTCTTCGATCTTTGGTTATGCGCTCGTAGAAAACTTCCGAAATCGCCGTCAAATCACTCCCGGTATCTAAAAGCGCTTGACTTTGCATTCCAAATATTTTTAGACTTATCAAAGGTTGTCTTATTTCATTCTCTACAGCTTTTCGATGTCTTCTTGTAAGAAATCATTTACTATTTCCTGATGCGACCATTCTATTTCTTCCTGGTGGTTCATTTTAGATAGATAACTCTTTTTGAAATCATCCGAGCTCGCTTGGCACTGACTGTCCTCAACTGTACAAGATAATAGAGCTTTTTGTTCTTTACTTTGCTCTTCTCCGTCGGCGGTAGAATAACAAGCTACGTCGGTACGTGTTCGTAAAGGGACTATATTCGCATTTTGACAGCTACCTGGTGCATCAACTGTTTTCGCTCTTACCCGTGATATACCATTAATCTCCGATTCATCATATTTCCTATTACAAAATTTCTGACTTCATTTTCTTCATTTTCATTTTCTTCTTCGCTGCTTTCAGATTCCCTTTCCTCTTCGTTATCACTGCTAGGAACAATTTCTCCGGTTTCGTTAATGCTAAACACTAGCTCATTATCTTCTTTCTCACAATTTCCTTCGTCGAACAAATCCATTGCAGCTTTACATTGCGCCTCCGCACTATTTACTCCTCCTCCGGTATTCTTTTCATACTCTTCTTCATACTGTACATCGATGTTAGCCAAATCTATGACTTCGCGACAATTCCTACCACCCCCTTGCTTTAATGTCACGACATCGCATTTCTCATTCTCTATCTCGTTGAAACATTTCCACCATTGTAGATATTCATCTTTGCTGTATAATTTGCAGTACTCGAATAAACGCTCTTCTTCATTCTCTTGTATTTCAACATTATTTGGTCCATAAGTTCCGATATTCGCTTCCGTGCGGACCTTCACAGTCGCGGTTTGGAGTTTTCCGCCTCTTCTTTTTTCTCATCCTGTACTTTTTCTGTTTTTCTCATATACATCAATTGTTTAGGCTGCTGTCTGTAGTCATGGCGTTCACCTGATGCGTAGTTACTACTATAGTTCTGATTACAGTATTTATTATTATTATTAGCCACATTCTTGTCAAAATGCCGATCTCCTCTTTCTTGCTCGTACATTTGCCTCCCACTTCTTCCGTATATGTCACGTCCTCTCTGTGAACCGTTATCCCACCTATCGTTGTGTTGATAATCTTTCGTCTTATCCGCACTGAGGTCGAACATTTTGTTTCATTCTGTGTTGTTTTCACAAGCTTCTTGGTATCTATCTATCCTCTCTAGTATGTCTAAAAAATCTTCCATCTTGTCACACTGAGTTGCAATTAATTTTTCCTGGACTTGTCTTGGCAACTTTTGTAATAGCAGTTCCATTTGTTGAACTTCTCCGATAGGCTGATCTAGATGCCGTAATTCTGTCTGCATTTTCTCACAAAAATTTCTCATACTCCCATCTGTTCTGTGGTAACGCTTACAGATGTAAAACTCACTTTTTACTTTTCGTTGTCGTCTCTGAGACCAGTACTTATCTCGGAACATTTGGAGAAACTCATTAAAATTATAACAGCTCTCTAAAATTTCACAGCCCCAAGAAAAAGCTTCACTCTTCATTTTTCTGTGTACGTATTGCATTTTATCAACCTCTGACCATTCTATGGGCAAAGTTCTAGCATAAATTTTAACAGTCAGCGGGATGAACATTTCCGCCCGGCTCAAATATAGTTTCGGGTAACGATAATTGACAAGCATTCGATCCGCCGCTCACAATGATATTAGGCTGTTTTTTGACCTCTTCTAGATTTCCTTTTATGCTGATCATATCTTCGCGTATTTGCGCGACCCCGTCCGACAATTCTTCAAATTGTTGCTCTATACAAACTGTTCTACTAGAATGTTCAACGACCTGCCGTTCTACTCCTTGTATCTTCTTATCACATTGTTTCTGGCCTTCCAGAATCTTCCCCATCTCATTCTTAACATTTTCTTGATTTTTTTTCACGTTTTCTAATTTTTCATTAAATAACCTTTCGCTTTCTGCCACAGTTCGAGCTACCATTGGAATTACGTTATGATGTATCTCTTCCACAATTTTTTGTACCATATTATTTTCAATTTTCAACGTTTTGCTTTCAATTGTTTCGAATGTTACGTTCATCTGCTCTGTTACATTTTCAATTCTTTCATGGACCTGTACTACTATCTGATTAAAGTTTCCAGTAATTCTTTCTTCCAAATTTTTCATGGCGGTTTCTTGTTTTCGGCTAGCATCTAATATGGCGGTTAGCAGCATATTAAAATTTGCTGACCCTTCGCGAGTGTTTTCAGACTGATTCGGTTCTGGTGAAATTATTCTTTCTACTGGTTTCTGCCACCCATTAAATACACTTGTTCCTTCAACTTGCACATTATCCTCACTACCGCTACTAATGTCATTAATTGCAAAATGACTGCCAAATTTATTGTCATCCCCATTAACAACTGGACTACTGCTCAATTCGGCTTGCACAAATTTATTCTTTTCGCTTATCCCCATACGATTTTCATATTTTCCATTAAAACTTACTGTTCCCGAACTTTCGATCACAATTCCTGAATTATTACCGTCTGATTCCACCAAATCCGTATTATCTTCCGCCCGGACTAACCTACCACAACTGTCTTCCATATTTAAAGACATTTGAAAATTCAAAATAGAAGAAACAAAATTATATTATATTCCAGTTAATAAGAAGAATTCCGTCAGACAACAATTCACAACTCCAAGGTCACCAATCAACAATGAGCCAACGCCGCTTTCAACAACGCCGCTAAGCAACACACAACAAAGACAAACAATTCAGCATCCAAATCACCTCCAAATTTAGTAATTTCTCGTATCAGCTGAAAATTTACAGTTCACAGAAACAAAATAGTATTTAAATTCTGCTCTCCTCCGGCCTGAAATAAAATCAAACATATAGATACATTACAGATTTTTTTTTTAATTCTAATTACGAAATGTTTCCCCCCCCCCCCCGTTTTTTTCAATTTCTTTATTATTACTTGCTTCTCATCGGAAATCCACAGACGCTAACTACTCTAAACAAACTACTGCAATTTACAACAAACTTTAGACTTTAATCATAACTTTTTCTTTTACAATTCTTAATAGCAATTTTTTTTTAACCAAACGACAATTACTTTTCTTGTTCCAATGTTCTTTCAAACAAACAACTTTTAGAATTAATTTCAAATTTAACTTTTTACTGTTCAAAATTTTATAACTGCTCTTCTTTCTGCAATGTGATTGTCGATTGCTGCTGTTACCCCGTGAATTAAATTTGGAATTTTGTACTTCCCAATCTGCGAAACTGCTGTCGTCTGAAGTTCCTCACCACTGTTGACTGCAGCGACGTTGTAGGAATCAGAAGATTTCCAGGTGTCCCGGATGCTATGTTAATTAGCAATTAACATCCGTAATTGGTACCATCATACCACTGAATCATCCTCTGCAGGGTAGCCAAATGTAATACTCCTCTATAATAATTTGTATTACTCTTCTTAAGTTAGCCAATTATAATAATCCGTTCTTAACTCATTAATCTTTCTACCTAATTGTTTCGTAATTAAAGTCCACAGGTTTTTAGACGGTTTGGCCCTTAAATACCGCCATTCAACCCACGTACCGGACAGAGGAGCTACTTAGTTCCATTAAAAGGTTCTTATTATCCAAATAAGACGTCTTAGCTTCATACAATCAATAATTTGCTATTTTATTGATTAAAGCCCGATTACTGCTCTTAACAACTTTATTTTTACACGAGGCACAAAACTACAATAGAAAATACACTCGTTCTGTATATTAAGAAACAATCACTGATTCATCTGGCATAATACAAAATATCAGATCGCCGCCACAACTTTGGCGCACGACCTCTCACTCCCGCTCACGGCCAGAGACACTCTTCACACCTCTACACACACTCAAAACCATAGATGTTAACATCACTTATACTACCCTTTTTTACATGCTTAGTATCGTCTGTGATTTCCGTGAGCACAAATACAATTGCTTACAATGCACATTCATACATTTATTTTAATAATATAATATATACATCTAAATATATATATTCGGGGCTAGTGGATATGCTATACCTGCCCCCACTACGAGGCAAATTAAATTTAATGCTTGGCATGTATTTCACTTTGCCGAGAAGTCATTACTATCTGTCCATATTAAATTATCAGTTAAAATTGTTAGCGTTATTTTCTGACACATTGATTGAACAACCTTTTCACACAACACCAAATGTTATTATGTACACCAATTGAATGTTCTCCCTATTAATATTACTTTGTTTTACATTTCACATTTTACACCTTCTTCTTTTCCATGAACTATACATGGTCCGTTACAATTGAAGCTACCAACAGCTGACTGAGGTCAACAACCAACTCTTTGCGGTGAGCACACACCCTATTGTCAGATTTACCGAAACGGGTAGTCTACCTGGCGCTCAGTTAGTGGCTAACCTGCACAGCTGTTTTCCTTTTAGCGTCATAGTTACTTGTGCCACTAAATCACTTACACAACAAGCACATTTTAAGGTTCATATATTCTAACATTTACTTTAAAGTCTTCATTGTTCTTTGTACACTCTTGGCAGGTTGAAATCTTACTTACATCTATTCAGATCACTTATATTTTAATGTAACCTTTCTTCCCGTGATAGTTTTTTTATTATCGAGACAACAACCAGGGCTACAATCCCTGAATATAAACAAAAAAGAACTTCCAAACTTAATTTTCACATTTGAATCGAATTTACTTCCAACTAAAGGACTGTTACTTGCTCTATCAGTTAGTACATTACTCTACATCAACTCCATACAACAAGTTTTTTACACACTATCTTTAGTTTTGTACAGTTTCAAGTCTACTATGTTTCGCAAACCCAGTTTTTTATTTGATTTAGGATATGCAAGTAAATATACACTAGAATGAGGCTTAGAAATTATACGGAAAGGTCCAAAATAAACTTTGAAAAATTTCTTAATCTCCGAATTGATATTACAGGACTTACATTTTGTTTTCACCAAAACTAAATCATTCAAATTGAACTCGGTAGGTTGGATTCTTTTATCATATCTTCTCTTTCTTTCATCCGCCTTCTTTCTCATTCTTTCTCTGACTTGATTTAGAAGCTCTTGTCGATCAAGAGTGGTAGCGACAGGAAATTTAACACTTTCTCTTTTAAAATCTGGAGGATCTTTATTGAACATGATGCGGAATGGAGTGTATCCGGTGCTTTCACTCGGAATACTGTTTATCAAATTTTCGAATTGTTTCACATATTCAATCCATTGTGTGTGTTTCTGGCTACAGTACGCCCGAAATAATCTTCCAAGTTCTTTCATTTGTCTTTCACAAGGATTACTGGATGGGTGATAACTCGATATTCGGATATGCTTTATATTATTATCTTTCATGCAAGAAGACCAACTGTTTGACAAAAACTGACTACCATTGTCAGAAAGCAAAGATAGCGGCCGTCCGAGATTCACGAAATAATCTTTTACTAGTTTACACACAAGTGCCTTACCAGTAGCTTTCTTTATCGGGTATAACTTTACAAATTTTGAAAATACATCAAAGCATACAAATAGGTAAGCAAATCCGCCTCTTGATTTAGGTAGCTGCCCGTATAAATCTACTGCGACAAGATCCAACACGTCGGTGGGCAATATGTTTTGCATCAGATTCTTACTTGTCGTCACCGATACTTTCGTGCGCTGGCACAGGTCACAAAACGCCAAGCGTCGTGCTACTCGCTTCCGCATATTGTCGAATATAACAACTTCTCGTAACTTTTGGTAACATTTTTCAACTCCATAATGACCGTAGCTTGAATGGGTATAATCAATTATTAAACCAACATACTGGTGCGGCCAGCACAATTTCCAATCTTCACTCGATTCTTCCCTTCTACGAAATAAAATTCCTTCATACAAAGTATAGTATTTCTTCAATTTCTCGCAGTTTTTATTACCTAGATTTTGCTTTACCATCTTAAGACACTCGTCTTCATTTTGTCTTCTTCGCATGTCTTTACATAACTCCTTCACATTCCTTTCTTGCGGAACTCCTTTCATGTAAAGAATTTTAAATATCCTCTCTGAATTTGTTATCTCCTCAGTACTAACAAGTCTCGACAATGCATCGGCCACAGTGTTGTCGCTACCCTTGATGTATCGTATCTCATAATCATATTGCTGCATAAACAATGCCCATCTCGTAAGTCTTCCATGTAACAATTTACACTCTTGGAGAAATGTTAAAGCTTTATGGTCAGTATAAATGATAATGTGATGCCCCCATAAATAATATCTAAATTTTTGGAAGCCCCACACGATACTTAAGGCCTCTTTTTCAGTAATCCCATAGGACCTCTCATGTTTATTTAATAGACGACTTGCAAATGCAACCGACTTGCGCTCTTCTTGGCCATTAACATTTTCTATTTGGAACAGATGAATTCCAAGCCCGTATTCAGAGCTGTCAGACTCCATGCAAAACGGTAATTTCATATTTGGGTGGTAAAGGATTTTGCTATTTACTAATTCTTGCTTGAGCTTTTCAAAGGCAATTTGACATTCTCTAGTCCATACCCACACTGCATTCTTCTTTCGTAGGGCATGTAAGTGCGGATCGTTAAACGATTGGTCTTTCACAAATTTTCTATAAAATCCACACAGTCCGAAAAATGATTTGAGCTGTTTTTTGTTCTGAGGTATCGGAAATTTGCTATTGCTTGTATCTTATCTGAATCTGGCATTATTCCATTTGCATTTATCGTATATCCCAAAAATTTAATTTCTCTCTTGACAAATTCGCATTTTTGCAATTTCAGGGTCATTCCTCCTATTCTTAATGCTACTAATACGTCTTCTAAGATTTTACAATGTTCTTCCCAACTTGACGCATTGATTAATATATCATCCACATAAATGGATAACCTGCTGAATAATTCGTCTCCCAAAACTTGGTCCAGGGCTCTAATGAACACGGAAACTGATATATTAATTCCAAATGGAACCACACAATATTAGTAACATCTGCCGCCATACAAAAATCTGTATATTTTCTCGATTAATTGGCTAGCAGAACTAGCCATTTGTTGGCAGTCAAATCTGAACTAGTCATATATGTTACGCCGTAGAATTTTCGCAACGTCTTTTCAAAATTTTCTGGCCTGTCAGTCTCTTTTTCAACAATACGATTCAGCGTTCTTGCATCTAAAACTAATCGAACGGATCCGTCCTTCTTTCCAACAACAATTAGTGGGTTATTATAAGAACTGTCACTCCTCTCAATTATTCCCCATTGTAGCATCCTATTTATTTCCCGCTCCACTGCATTTTTCTTGGCAAGTGGTATTGGTTACGGTTTCACAAAGAATGGAGTATGTCGGTTTTATTTTTAGCTTGCATTCAAAATCTTTAACTGTGCCCGGACAATTCGAAAACCTGTCGGCGTTACGTTCTAATAATGTACGCAGCTGTTCTTTCTGTTCCCACGTAATCTCACATATTTCGCTCACTTTACTTCTTATAATATCTTTAGTTGCAAGGTCATCATTCCTTTCATACACACTGCTGTCTCCAAATTCTTCTTCTCTTTCTTCTTCACACATCGGCTGCATTATTCGTATTTTCACGTTCCCCACTATACCTGCGGCGTTTACCATTTCTTTTCCAAATTTAATATTATACTCTTTTCCCTCCTTGTTTAAATTGTATCCTTCCTTCACCACAATCAACAACCACTTGATACTTTTGTAGCAAGTCCATACCCAGTATACAATTCATGTTTAGGTCCAGAATTACTATGCATCGATGTTCTATCTGTACTCCGTTTATCTCCAATTCTATCCAAATTTGCTTCTTCAAACGTTTACTTAATTTTCCAGTGGCTCCCATGACTTGTAAATAATTTACTGGCATTTCTTCGACTCTTCGATCTTTGGTTATGCGCTCGTAGAAAACTTCCGAAATCGCCGTCAAATCACTCCCGGTATCTAAAAGCGCTTGACTTTGCATTCCAAATATTTTTAGACTTATCAAAGGTTGTCTTATTTCATTCTCTACAGCTTTTCCGATAGTCTTCTTGTAACAAATCATTTACTATTTCCTGATGCGACCATTCTATTTCTTCCTGGTGGTTCATTTTAGATAGATAACTCTTATTTGAAATCATCCGAGCTCGCTTGGCACTGGCTGTCCTCAACTGTACAAGATAATAAAGCTTTTTGTTCTTTACTTTGCTCTTCTCCGTCGGCGGTAGAATAACAAGCTACGTCGGTACGTGTTCGTAAAGGGACTATATTCGCATTTTGACAGCTACCTGGTGCTTCAACTGATTTTGCTCTTACCCGTGATATACCTTTAATTTCCGATTCATCATATTTCCTTATAAAAAATTTCTGACTTCATTTTCTTCATTTTCATTTTCTTCTTCGCTGCTTTCAGATTCCCTTTCCTCTTCGTTATCACTGCTAGGAACAATTTCTCCGGTTTCGTTAATGCTAAACACTAGCTCATTATCTTCTTTCTCACAATTTCCTTCGTCGAACAAATCCATTGCAGCTTTACATTGCGCCTCCGCACTATTTACTCCTCCTCCGGTATTCTTTTCATACTCTTCTTCATACTGTACATCGATGTTAGCCAAATCTATGACTTCGCGACAATTCCAACCATCCCCTTGCTTTAATGTCACGACATCGCATTTCTCATTCTCTATCTCGTTGAAATATTTCCACCATTGTAGATATTCATCTTTGCTGTATAATTTGCAGTACTCGAATAAACGCTCTTCTTCATTCTCTTTTATTTCAACATTATTTGGTCCATAAGTTCCGATATTCGCTTCCGTGCGGACCTTCACAGTTTGGAGTTTTCCGCCTCTTCTTTTTTCTCATCCTTTACTTTTTCTGTTTTTCTCATATACATCATTTGTTTAGGCTGCTGTCTGTACTCATGGCGTTCACCTGATGCGTAGTTATTACTATAGCTCTGATTACAGTATTTATTATTATTATTGGCCACATTCTTGTAAAAATGCCGATCTCCTCTTTCTTGCTCGTCCATTTGCCTCCCACTTCTTCCGGATATGTCACGTCCATTCTGAGAACCGTTATCTTACCTATCGTTGTGTCGATAATCTTTCGTCTTATCCGCGCTCTGGTAGAACATTTTGTTTCGTTCTGTGTTCTTTTCACAAGCTACTTGGTATCTATCTATCCTCTCTAGTATGTCTAAAAAATCTTCCATCTTGTCCCACTGAGATGCATTTAAGTTTTCCTGGACTTTTCTTGGCAACTTTTGTAATAGCACTTCCATTTGTTGAACGCTTGCAGTTGTAAACTCAATTTTTACTTTTCGTTGTGGTCTCTGAGACCAGTACTTATCTCAGAACAATTGGAGAAACTCATTAAATTTATGACAGCTCTCCAAAATTTCATACCCCCAAGAATAAGCATCACTCTTCATTTTTCTGTGTATGTATTGCATTTTATCAACCTCTGACCATTCTATGGGCAAAGTTCTAGCATAAATTTTAACAAAGTCAGCGGGATGAACATTTCCGCCCGGCCTAAATGTATTTTCGGGTAACGATAATTGACAAGCATTCGATCCGCCGCTCACAATGATATTAGGCTGTTTTTGACCTCTTCTAGATTTCCTTTTCTGCTGATCATATCTTCGCGTATTTGCGCGACCCCGTCCGACAATTCTTCAAATTGTTGCTCTATACATACTGTTCTACTAGAAAGTTCTACGACCTGCCGTTCTACTCCTTGTATCTTCTTATCACATTGTTTCTGGCCTTTCTGAATCTTCCCCATATCATTCTTAACATTTTCTTGATTTTTTTCACGTTTTCTAATTTTTCTTCAAATAACCTTTCGCTTTCTGCCACACTTCGAGCTACCATTGGAATTACGTTATGATGTATCTCTTCCACAATTTTTTTGTCGCATATTATTTTCAATTTTCAACATTTTGCTTTCAATTGTTTCGAATTTTACGTTTATCTGCTCTGTTACATTTTCAATTCTTTCATGGACCTGTACAACTATCTGATTAAAGTTTCCAGTAATTCTTTCTTCCAAATTTTTCATGGCGGTTTCTTGTTTTCGGCTAGCATCTAATATGGCGGTTAGCAGCATATTAAAATTTGCAGACCCTTCCCGAGTGTTTTTAGACTGATTCGGTTCTGGTGAAATTATTCTTTCTACTGGGTTCAGCCACCCATTAAATACACTTGTTCCTTCAACTTGCACATTATCCTCACTACCGCTACTAATATCATTAATTTCAAAATGACTGCCAAATTCACTGTCATCCCCATTAACAACTGGACTACTGCTCAATTCGGCTTGCACAAATTTATTCTTTTCGCGTATCCCCATACGATTTTCATATTTTCCATTAAAACTTACTGTTCCCGAACTTTCGATCACAATTCCTGAATTATTACCGTCTGATTCCACCAAATCCGTATTATCTTCCGCCCGGACTAACCTACCACAACTGTCTTCCATGTTTCCGCCCCCCCCCCCCCACCCGTTTTTTTTTTCAATTTCTTTATTATTACTTGCTTCTCATCGGAAATCCACAGTCGCTGACTACTCTAAACAAACTACTGCAATTTACAACAAACTTTAGACTTTCAATCATAACTTTTTCTTTTACAATTCTTAATAGCAATTTTTCTTTTTTCTTTTTTAACCAAACGACAATTACTTTACTTATTCCAATGTTCTTTCAAACAAACAACTTTTAGAATTAATTTCAAATTTAACTTTTTACTGTTCAAAATTTTATAAGTGCTCTTCTTTCTGCAATGTGATTGTCGATTGCTGCTGTTACCCCGTGATTTAAATTTGGATATTTGTACTTCCCAATCTGCGAAACTGCTGTCGTCTGAAGTTCCTCACCACTGTTGACTGCAGCGACGTTGTAGGAATCACAAGATTTTCAGGTGTCCTGGGTGCTATGTTAATTAGCAATTAACATCCGTAATTGGTACCATCATACCACTGAATCATCCTCTGCAGAGTAGCCAAATGTAATACTCCTCTATAACAATTTGTATTACTCTTCTTAAGTTAGCCAATTATAATAATCCGTTCTTAACTCATTAATCTTTCTACCTAATTGTTTCGTAATTAAAGTCCACAGGTTTTCAGACGGTTTGTCCCTTAAATACCGCCATTCAACCCACGTACGCGGACAGAGGAGCTACTTAGTTCCATTAAAAGGTTCTTATTATCCAAAAAAGACGTCTCAGCTTCATACAATCAATAATTAGCTATTTTATTGATTAAAGCCCGATTACTGCTCTTAACAACTTGGTTTTTACAAGAGGCACAAAACTACAATAGAAAATACACTCGTTCTGTATATTAAGAAACAATCACTGATTCATCTGGCATAATACAAAATATCAGATCGCCGCCACAACTTTGGCGCACGACCTCTCACTCCCGCTCACGGCCACAGCCACTCTTCACACCTCTACACACACTCAAAACCATAGATGTTAACATCACTTATACTAACCTTTTTTACATGCTTAGTATCGTCTGTGATTTCCGTGAGCACAAATACAATTGCTTACAATGCACATTCATACATTTATTTTAATAATATAATATATACATCTAAATATATATATTCGGGGCTGGTGGATATGCTATACCTGCCCCCACTACGAGGCAAATTAAACTTAATGCTTAGCATGTATTTCACTTTGCCGAGAAGTAATTACTGTCTCTCCATATTAAATTATCAGTTAAAATTGTTAGCGTTATTTTCTGACACATTGATTGAACAACCTTTTCATACAATACCAAATGTTATTATGTACACCAATTGAATTGTTCCCTATTAATATTACTTTGTTTTGTATTTCACATTTTACACCTTCTTCTTTTCCATGAACAGTACATGGTCCGTTACAATTGAAGCTACCAATAGCTGACTGAGGTCAACAACCAAGTCTTTGCGGTGAGCACACACCCTATTGTCAGTTTTTCCGAAGCGGGTAGTCTACCTGGCGCTCGGTTAATGGCGTAACCGCACAGCTGATTTTCTTTTAGCGTCAAAGTTACTTGTGCCACTAAATCACTTACACAACAAGCACATTTTAAGGTCCATATATTCTAACATTTACTTTAAAGTCTTCGTTGTTCTTTGTACACTCTTGGCAGGTTGAAATCTTACTTATATCTATTCAGATCACTTATATTTTAATGTAACCTTTCTTCCCGCGATATTTTTTTTATTATCGAGACAACAATCAGGGCTACCAATCCTTGAATATAAACAAAAAAGAACTTCCAAACTTAATTTTCACATTTGAATCGAATTTACTTCCATCTAAAGGACTGTTACTTGTTCTATCAGTTAGTAAATTACTCTACATCAACTCCATACAACAATTTTTACACACTATCTTTAGATTTGTACAGTTCCAAGGATACTATGTTTCGCAAACCCAGTTTTTTATTTGATTTAGGATATGCAAGTAAATATACACTATAATGAGGCTTAGAAGTTATACCGAAAGGTCCAAAATAAAGTTTGAAAAATTTCTTAATCTCTGAATTGATATTACAGGACTTACATTTTGTTTTTACGAAAATTAAATCATTCAAATTAAACTCGGTAGGTTGGATTATTTTATCATATCTTCTCTTTCTTTCATCCGCCTTCTTTCTCATTCATTCTCTGACTTGATTTAGAAGCTCTTGTCGATCAAGAATGGTAGCGACGGGAAATTTAACACTTTCTCTTATAAAATCTGGAGGATCTTTATTGATGCGGAATGGAGTGTATCCGGTGCTTTCACTCGGAATACTGTTTATCAAATTTTCGAATTCTTTCACATATTCAATCCATTGTGTTTGTTTCTGGCTACAGTACGCCCGAAATAATCTTCCAAGTTCTTTCATTTGTCTTTCACAAGGATTACTGGATGGGTGATAACTCGATATTCGGATATGCTTTATATTATTATCTTTCACGCAAGAAGACTAACTGTTTGACAAAAACTGACTACCATTATCAGAAAGCAAAGATAGACGGCAGTCCGAGATTCACGAAATAATATTTTACTAGTTTACACACAAGTAGCCTTACCAGGTAGCTTTCATTATCTGGTATAACTTTACAAATTTTGAAAATACATCAAAGCATACAAATAGGTAAGCAAATCCGCCTCTTGATTTAGGTAGCTGCCCGTATAAATCTACTGCGACAAGATCCAAACACGACGGTTGGCAATATGTTTTGCATCAGATACTTACTTGTCGTCACCGATACTTTCGTGCGCTGGCACAGGTCACAAAACGCCAAGCGTCCGTGCTACTCGCTTCCGCATATTGTCGAATATAACGACATCTCGTAACTTTTGGTAACATTTTTCAACTCCATAATGACCGTAGCTTGAATGGGTATAATCAATTATTAAACCAACATACTGGTGCGGCCAGCACAATTTCCAATCTTCACTCGATTCTTCCCGTCTACGAAATAAAATTCCTTCATACAAAGTATAGTATTTCTTCAATTTCTCGCGGTTTTTATTCCCTAGATTTTGCTTCACCATCTTAAGGCACTCATCTTCATTTTGTCTTCTTGGCATGTCTTTACATAACTCCTTTACATCCCTTTCTTGCGGAACTCCTTTCATGTAAAGAATTTTAAATATCCTCTCTCAATTTGTTATCTCCTCAGTACTAACAAGTCTGGAAAATGCGTCGGCCACAGTGTTGTCGCTACCCTTGATGTATCGTATCTCATAATCATATTGCTGCATAAACAATGCCCATCTCGTAAGTCTTCCATGTAACAATTTACACTCTTGGAGAAATGTTAAAGCTTTATGGTCAGTATAAATGATAATGTGATGCCCCCATAAATAATATCTAAATTTTTGGAAGCCCCACATGATACTTAAGGCCTCTTTTTCAGTAATCCCATAGGACTACTGATGTTTATTTAATAGACGACTTGCAAATGCACCCGACTTGTGCTCTTCTTGGCCATTAACATTTTCTATTTGGAACCGATGAATTCCAAGCCCGTATTCAGAGCTGTCAGACTCCATGCAGAACGGTAATTTCATATTTGGGTGGTATATGATTTTGCTATTTACTAATTCTTGCTTGAGCTTTTCAAAGGCAATTTGACATTCTCTAGTCCATACCCACACTGCATTCTTCTTTCGTAGGGCATTTAAGTGCGGATCGTTCAACGATTGGTCTTTCACAAATTTTCTATAAATTCCACACAGTCCGAAAAATGATTTGAGCTGTTTTTTGTTCTGAGGTATCGGATATTTTGCTATTGGTTGTATCTTATCTGAATCTGGCATTATTTTATTTGCATTTATCGTATGTCCCAAAAATTTAATTTCTCTCTTGACAGATTCGCATTTTTGCAATTTCAGGGTCATTCCTCGTATACTTAATGCTACTAATACGTCTTCTAAGATTTTACAATGTTCTTCCCAACTTGACGAACTGATTAATATATCATCCACATAAATGGTTAACCTGCTCATAATTCTTCTCCCAAAACTTTGTCCAAGGCTCTAATGAACACGGAAACTGATATATTAATTCCAAATGGAACCACCCAAAATTGGTAACATCTTCTTCCATACAAAAAGCTGTATATTTTCTCGATTCTTTGGCTAGCGTAACTTGCCAATAGCCGGCCGTCAAATCTAAACTCGTCATATATGTTACGCCGTAGAAGTTTTGCAACGTCTCTTCTAAATTTTCCGGCAAGTCAGTCTCTTTTTCAATAATACGATTAAGCGTTCTTGCATCTAAAACTAATCGAACAGATCCGTCCTTCTTTCCAACAACAGTTAGTTATTATAAGAACTGTCACTCCTCTCAATTATTCCCCATTGTAGCATCCTATTTATTTCCCGCTCCACTGCATTTTTCTTGGCAAATGGTACTGGATACGGTTATACAATGAATGGAGTATGTGTTTTATTTTTAGCTTGTATTCAAAATCTTTAACTGTGCCCGGACAATTCGAAAACCTGTCGGCGTTACGTTCTAATAATGTACGCAGCTGTTCTTTCTATTCCCACGTAATCTCACATATTTCGCTCACTTTACTTCTTATAATATCTTTAGTTGCAAGGTCATCATTCCTTTCTCACACACTGCTGTCTCCAAATTCTTCTTCTCTTTCTTCTTCACACATCGGCTGTATTATTCGTATTTTCACGTTCCCCACTATACATGCAGCGTTTACCATTTCTTTTCCAAATTTAATATTATTCCCTCCTTGTTCAATTGTATTCTTCCTTCACCACAATCAGCAACCACTTGATACTTTTGTAGCAAGTACACACCCAGTATACAATTCATGTTTAGGGCCGGAATTACTATGCATCGATGTTCTATCTGTACTCCGTTTATCTGCAATTCTATCCAAATTTGCTTCTTCAAACGTTTACTTAATTTTCCAGTGACTCCCATGACTTGTAAATAATTTACTGGCATTTCTTCGACTCTTCGATCTTTGGTTATGCGCTCGTAGAAAACTTCCGAAATCGCCGTCAAATCACTCCCGGTATCTAAAAGCGCTTGACTTTGCATTCCAAATATTTTTAGACTTATCAAAGGTTGTCTTATTTCATTCTCTACAGCTTTTCCGATGTCTTCTTGTAACAAAACATTTACTATTTCCTGATGCGACTATTCTATTTTTTCCTGGTGGTTCATTTTAGATAGATAACTCTTTTTGAAATCATCCGAACTCGCTTGGCACTGGCTGTCCTCAACTGTACAAGATAATAAAGCTATTTGTTCTTTACTTTGCTCTTCTCCGTCGGCGGTAGAATAACAAGCTACGTCGGTACGTGTTCGTAAATGGACTATATTCGCATTTTGACAACTGCCTGGTGCTTCAACTGTTTTCCCTCTTACCCGTGATATACCTTTAATCTCCGATTCATCATATTTCCTTATAAAAAGTTTCTGACTTCATTTTCTTCATTTTCATTTCCTTCTTCGCTGCTTTCTGATTCCCTTTCCTCTTCGTTATCACTGCTAGGAACAATTTCTCCCGTTTCGTTAATGCTAAACACTAGCTCATTATGTTCTTTCTCACAATTTCCTTCGTCGAACAAATCCATTGCAGCTTTACATTGCGCCTCCGCACTATTTACTCCTTCTCCGGTATTCTTTTCATACTCTTCTTCATACTGTACATCGATGTTAGCCAAATCTGTGACTTCGCGACAATTCCAACCACCCCCTTGCTTTAATGTCATGACATCGCATTTCTCATTCTCTATCTCGTTGAAACATTTCCACCACTGTAGATATTCATCTTTGCTGTCTAATTTGCAGTAATCGAATAAACGCTCTTCTTCATTCTGTTTTATTTCAACATTATTTGGTCCATAAGTTCCGATATTCGCTTCCGTGCGGACCTTCACAGGCGCGGTTTGGAGTTTTCCGCCTCTTCTTTTTTCTCATCCTGTACTTTTTCTGTATTTCTCATATACATTATTTGTTTAGGCTGCTGTCTGTAATCATGATGTTCACCTGATGCGTAGTTACTACTATAGTTCTGATTACAGTATTTATTATTATTATTGGCCACATTCTTCTCAAAATGCCGATCTCCTCTTTCTTGCTCGTACATTTGCCTCCCACATCTTCCGTATATGTCACGTCTAAGGATTGCAATCCCGTAGTGTTTTCAATCCCGCGGGATCCACGTGGGATTTGTGCCAATCCCGCGGGATCCCGCGGGATCCGTGCAGGATTGGTACAAACAGTTTTTTAACGCATATATTTAAAACATTGTTACTTAAAACGTTAATTAATTAAATAATAATTAAATTAATAATTAATTTTTAATGTTAAATGATAAAAATTAACAGTTTTGATTGGCAAAATGACATTAAAACTTTTTAGCATGTCTTAAGTATTATGAGGTTTTACATTTTTGTTTTTTAATCTAAAGCAATTTTTAAATAAATAATAAAAATGGAAAATATTGTCTTCGGACATATTATGTGCCTTACAACACATCACATAAGTTTAAAAATATGGTTTGCTTAGTGGCCAAGTTATCAGAGTTTTTTTTTTTTTAATTCTAAATAAACGTTCCATAACACCGAGAAAAGCATTCCATTTCACAAAGTGAAGTGAATATACTATGTAATGTGTAGACTTGGCTCAGAACAAAAGATCTCAAAACTTTTTGTCACTGCACAAGCACGAGACTTGGCCTTTTTTTGCGTGATTCATTATTATATCTTTTGATTCCTTGATTGATATTACAGTTGATTCAATGTTATTAAAGGAAACTACTCACCAACAAGTAAACTGTCAATTATTTCAGATTTGCGAGGTGGCGTAACGACGTTTTTAGAGTTTTAGAGTTTATTATATTTTGGTAAGAAAGGAGACTTTCTGGGCGAATGATTGCAGTGAAGTCCTCATAGGTTGTATCTCCGGATTTCATTGCAAACACACGAAATTACACACGTGAAGAAGACAGCGGAGGCAGCCGTCGAAATATGGTGTTCCTACAACACAATTCGTCGATACACCCGTGAAAATTTCATTATAACTTTTTTTACCTTTAGTTGAAATAAAAACAAGAGGAAGAGGGATTAATCGAAAGCCTGAGCGGCACATGTAAGCAGGTGGCTTTCGTCAAAGAAATGCATTGAGGCAGCGGCCAAAACAACAATAACTCAAAGGATATACAATTTCCTTTTGATAGCTGTTAAATAAATAGGTAGCCTACGCGATCGTTAAAATTACGATTCATATAAACGACTAATCAAATTTTCAGCCACAAATTAGGAAACTGTCACAATTACTTTATCTGCAAATACAGAAAACGGGAATAATATAACCGTGAATAAAAAGCTGTAACCGTGTAGTTCAGATAATGTCTACGACACTTAAAAAATAATTATATAGTTAGAAAATCATACTAAAAACGCATCATAACTCAAATTACAGAAATGTGAACTCGAAACAAACGCAAGTTTTGATGAATGCGTAAAAGTGTATTTATTTACTTAGGAATGACGAAGGTTGACAAAAACAAACGCTTCTTCACTTGAGTCAAATGCCAACTGCTCTGGTACAGCAAACAGTTCAATACATCCGACAGAGACCGAGTGGGGCAGCGAGTCACGCAGACTGACACGCGCTTCCGCCGGATTTTGCGGGTTGCGGATCCGCTTAATTTTGTGCGGGATCCGCCAGACCGTCTAATGATGCGGGATCCCGCGGGATTGCGGGATCCCGCTTTGCTGGATTGCAATCCCTAGTCACGTCCTCTCTGTGAACCGTTATCCCACCTATCGTTGTGTCGATAATCTTTCGTCTTATAAGCGCTCCGGTCGAACATTTTGTTTCATTCTGTGTTGTTTTCACAAGCTTCTTGGTATCTATCTATCCTCTCTAGTATGTCTAAAAAATCTTCCATCTTGTCCCACTGAGTTGCAATTAATTTTTCCTGTACTTGTCTTGGCAACTTTTGTAATAGCACTTCCATTTGTTGAACTTCTGCGATAGGCTGACCTAGATGCCGTAATTCTGTCTGCATTTTCTCACAAAAAATTTCTCATACTCCCATCTGTTCTGTGGTAACGCTTGCAGTTGTAAAACTCACTTTTTTCTTTTCGTTGTCGTCTCTGAGACTAGTACTTATCTCGGAACATTTGAAGAAACTCATTAAAATTATGACAGCTCTCTAAAATTTCACACCCCCAAGAAAAAGCTTCACTCTTCATTTTTCTGTGTACGTATTGCATTTTATCAAACTCTGATCATTCTATGGGCAAAGTTCTAGCATAAATTTTAACAAAGTCAGCGGGATGAACATTTCCGCCCGGCTCAAATATAGTTTCGGGTAACGATAATTGACAAGCATTCGATCCGCCACTCACAATGATATTAGGCTGTTTTTTGACCTCTTCTAAATTTCCTTTTATGCTGATCATATCTTCGCGTATTTGCTCCACCCCGTCCGACAATTCTTCAAATAGCTGCTCTATACATACTGCGCTACTAGAATGTTCAACGACCTGCCGTTCTACACCTTGTACCTTCTTATCACATTGTTTCTGGCCTTCCAGAATCTTCCCCATCTCATTCTTGACATTTTCTTGATTTTTTTCACGTTTTCTAAGTTTTCATTAAATAACCTTTCGCTTTCTGCCACATTTCGAGCTACCATTGGCATTACGTTTTGATGTATCTCTTCCACAATTTTTTGTCACATATTATTTTCAATTTTCAATATTTTGCTTTCAATTGTTTCGAATTTTACGTTCATCTGCTCTGTTACATTTTCAATTCTTTCATGGACCTGTACTACTATCTGATTAAAGTTTCCAGTAATTCTTTCTTCCAAATTTTTCATGGCGGTTTATTGTTTTCGGCTAGCATCTAATATGGCGGTTAGCAGCATATTAAAATTTGCAGACCCTTCCCGAGTGTTTTCAGACTGATTCGGTTCTGGTGAAATTATTCTTTCTACTGCGTTCTGCCACCCATTAAATACACCTGTTCCTTCAACTTGCACATTATCCTCACTACCGCTACTAATGTCATTAATTGCAAAATGACTGCCAAATTCATAGTCATCCCCATTAACAACTGGACTACTGCTCAATTCGGCTTTCACAAATTTATTCTTTTCACGTATCCCCATACGATTTTCATATTTTCCATTAAAACTTACTGTTCCCGAACTTTCGATCACAATTCCTGAATTATTACTGTCTGATTCCACCAAATCCGTATTATCTTCCGCCCGGACTAACCTACCACAACTGTCTTCCATATTTAAAGACATTTGAAAATTCAAAATATATATTATTATATTCCAGTTAATTATATTATATTCCAGTTAATAAGAAGAATTCCGTCAGACAACAATTCACAACTCCAAGGTCACCAATCAACAATGAGCCAACGCCGCTTTCAACAACGCCGCTATGCAACACACAACAAAGACAAACAATTCAGCATCCAAATCATCTCCAAATCTAGTAATTTCTCGTATCAGCTGAAAATTTACAGTTCACAGAAACAAAATAGTATTTAAATTCTGCTCTCCTCCGGCCTGAAATAAAATCTAACGTTTTTTTCTTTATTATTACTTGCTACTCATCGGAAATCCACAGACGCTAATTACTCTAAACAAACTACTGCAATTTACAACAATCTTTAGACTTTAAATCATAACTTTTTCTTTTACAATTCTTAATAGCATTTTTTTTTTTTTTTTTTTTTTTTTTTTTTTTTTTTTTTTTTTTTTACTATATGACAATTACGTTTCTTGTTCCAATGTTCTTTCAAACAAACAACTTTTAGAATTAATTTCAAATTTAACTTTTTAATGTTTAAAATTTTATAACTGCACTTCTTTCTGCAACGTGATGTCGATTGCTACTGTTACCCCTTGAATTAAATTTGGAATTTTGTACTTCCCAATCTGCGAAACTGCTGTCGTCTGAAGTTCCTCACCACTGTTGACTGCAGTGACGTTGTAGGAATCAGAAGATTTCCAGGTGTCCCGGATGCTATGTTAATTAGCAATTAACATCTGCAATTTTTACCATCCTACCACTGAATCATACTCTGCAGGGTAGCCTAATATAATGCTCCTCTATAATAATTTGTATTACTCTTCTTAAGTTAGCCAATTATAATAATCCGTTCTTAACTCATTAATCTTTCTACCTAATTGTTTCGTAATTAAAGTCCACAGGTTTTTAAACGGTTTGGCCCTTAAATACCTCCTTTCAGCCCACGTACGCGGACAGAGGCGCTACTTAGTTCCATTAAAAGTTTCTTATTATCCAAATAAGACGTCTTAGCTTCATACAATCAATAATTTGCTATTTAATTCATTAAAGCCCGATTACTGCTCTTAACAACTTTATTTTTACACGAGGCACAAAACTACAATAGAAAATACATTCGTTCTGTAAATTAAGAAACAATCACTGATTCATCTGGCATAATACAAAATATCAGATCGCCGCCAACACTTTGCCGCACGACATCTCACACCCGTTCACGGCCAGAGACACTCCACACCTCTGCACACACTCTAAACCATAGATGTTAACATCACTTATACTACCCATTTTTACATGCTTAGTATCGTCTGTGATTTCCGTGAGCACAAATACAATTGCTTACAATGCACATTCATACATTTATTTTAATAATATGATATATACATCTAAATATATATATTCGGGGCTAGTGGATATGCTATACCTGCCCCCACTACGAGGCAAATTAAATTTAATGCTTGGCTTGTATTTCACTTTGCCGAGAAGTCATTACTATCTGTCCATATTAAATTATCAGTTAACATATTGTTAACGTTATTTTCTGACACATTGATTGAACAACCTTTTCACATAACACCACACGTTATTATGTACACCAATTGAATGTTTCCCTATTAATATTACTTTGTTTTATATTTCACATTTTACACCTTCTTCTTTTCCATGAATTGTACGTGGTCCGTTAGAATTGAAGCTACCAACAGCTGACTGAGGTCAACAACCAACTCCTTGCGGTGAGCACACACCCTATTGTCAGATTAACCGAAGCGGGTAGTCTAGGTGGCGCTCGGTTAGTGGCGTAACCGCACAGCTGATTTTCTTTTAGCGTCAAAGTTGCTTGTGTCACTAAATCACTTACACAACAAGCACATTTTAAGGTCCATATATTCTAACATTTACTTTAAAGTCTTCGTTGTTATTTGTACACTCTTGGCAGGTTGAAATCTTACTTACATGTATTCAGACCACTTATATTTTAATGTTACCTTTCTTCCCGTGATAGTTTTTTATTATCGAGACAACAACCAGGGCTACCAATCCCTGAATATAAACAAAAAAGAACTTCCAAACTTAATTTTCACATTTGAATCTAATTTACTTCCAACTAAAGGACTGTTACTTGCTCTATCAGTTAGTACATTACTCTACATCAACTCCATACAACAATTTTTACACACTATCTTTAGTTTTGTACAGTTTCAAGGCTACTATGTTTCGCAAACCCAGTTTTTTATTTGATTTAGGATATGCAAGTAAATATACACTAGAATGAGGCTTAGAAATTATACGGAAAGGTCCAAAATAAACTTTGAAAAATTTCTTAATCTCCGAATTGATATTACAGGACTTACATTTTGTTTTCACCAAAACTAAATCATTCAAAGTGAACTCGGTAGGTTGCATTCTTTTATCATATCTTCTCTTTCTTTCATCCGCCTTCTTTCTCATTCTTTCTCTGACTTGATTTAGAAGCTCTTGTCGATCAAGAGTGGTAGCGACAGGAAATTTAACACTTTCTCTTTTAAAATCAGGAGGATCTTTATTGAACATGATGCGGAATGGTGTGTATCCTGTGCTTTCACTCGGAATACTGTTTATCAAATTTTCGAATTCTTTCACATATTCATTCCATTGTGTGTGTTTCTAGGTACAGTACGCCCGAAATAATCTTCCAAGTTCTTTCATTTGTCTTTCACAAGGATTACTGGATGGGTGATAACTCGATATTCGGATATGCTTTATATTATTATCTTTCACGCAAGAAGACTAACTGTTTGACAAAAACTGACTACCATTGTCAGAAAGCAAAGATAGCGGCCGTCCGAGATTCACGAAATATTCTTTTACTAGTTTACACACAAGTGCCTTACCAGTAGCTTTCTTTATGGGGTATAACTTTACAAATTTTGAAAATACATCAAAGCATACAAATAGGTAAGCAAATAGAATTGGTGAGATGCAGAAGGGAAACATTCCATGTAACCTATTTTTTCAGGAAACGAAAAAAACGTTATAAAATGGAAACGGTAAGTGGGAGAGAAAAAGTTACTATTGGTGGTTTGTAGTACTAATTGAGGTTAATATTTTCCACTTGTTCAATATAATGTAATGTTCTCCATCACCTTATAATTTACGTCCAAAGAGCATGGAATATTTTCCTTTTGCATCTCACTGATTGCTGAATGAAGTATTTTTCAAATATTTTTGTTAATTAGAAGTTTATTCCAAGGTAAAATTGAAAAAAAAATTATAGCAGAATTAAATTCAGAAATACTTATGCATATAGAGGTAGACAAGAGCAAAAATCACCATATACATGTAAATAATAAACAAGAAAAGAGAGTGACTAAGTTTAAATAATATCTCCCTCGTAGACTGTCCTCATACATTTAGTCAATATCTTCTGTGTCATTTTCTGCTGACCATTGCAATATTGTGTTGTAGAATTCTTTATGTTCATGTGGAATATACTGCATTATCTTTGCCACATCCATCATCTTCTTCTGGTCGATCGGAACTTTATGATCGTAGGCACGGTCTACTGGTAGCATCAGGTCACCACAATGTTTGTATAGTTGAAAAATTTCACTATTCAATCCATTTATGAATTTGAATGCTTCAACAAACCCTTTCTGATCTTTCCTGTATATGAGATGTCTGTATTGACTGATCTGGAAATCAGCTCGATGATGGAGACTCTTTGTATACCTCTTGAATATTGAGGGCCACCATTCCTTGTAGCTGACTATCTGCTCAGTTTTGACAGATCTCACTTCAAATGGTGATTTTTTCTTTGCATTTTGAATGAGGGTATCATACTGTAAAGGTGTGTATATTCGATCTTGGCGTCGCACAGTTCTCTTGACAATGGCAAAATCTCTATCACACGGTAAAAAGCTATGTCCACGTATTGGGAAGTACTGATGAATTTTTTCAAACCGGCCAATCATGGTGAGACTCAATAGAAATCTGACCACAGTGTGGTTTCGATTTTGCCCGCCACAGGCATCACTGAACACATGTAGAGTTTTCACTTTAGGCGGTACACAGGTGTTTACATAATCACACAGAAAGCTACAAACTTCATCAGGTCCCTTTTTACAAGTCCCCTCGTGGTAAGTATAAAACACAGATTTACCATTTGCAAGGTTGTGGATACAAAAAACAATGTGCTATAATTTCCTCAAATAAAACATTTCCTGAACTGGAATTAAAGGAAGAGGGAGATTTTGCATATAATCAAATATTATTCCTCCTTCGTCAATTTTGTTTTTACATAGCGCGGTTACTTCATTCAATTTCGTATAAAATTTCTTGGCTCTGTGTTTATGAATGAGAAGTTCAGCAGTTGCAACCCTTTTGGCAGCATTATTAAGTGCAGGGGATTTTATTTAATTTCCCAGTTCCTCACATTGTGAACACACATCTACTTGAGGACGCCCAAATCGATAGTTAAAATTTTCTTTGAAGTACCTCAAATAATATTCATATTTCAATATATCTCTCAGGTCTTGATGCTTATCCAAAAATAATTGAAACATAATCTTACATGTCAAACCACACTCCAAGTACACTAAAGGTAAAGGCATGTAATGGGAAACCTTTGTGGGAAACGATGATATGTGCTGATGAATCTTTGTTATTACATCATTGGGAATACGAACACGGTTATCGTGCTTACCTCGAAAGTCTGTAGGTAGTTCATTCTTCTCAACCAGATGGGCCAAACGAAAAACTGCCTTGCTGGAAACACCATGTAAACTTTTCTGCATACTTCAACTCGTGTATTCCCTTTTACTGCAAAATACTTGTAGCTTGATGTGATTTGCTTGGAGTGCTCATATTTAGGTCTATGCCGCGCCACATCATGTCTCTCAATGAAACTCATCAAATATGTATCTCGTTCATTTTTCTCCCTACCACTATAAATGTTCAAAATAATTCTGTCCTTCTCTTCTTGATCAAAATTCAACATACACTGTTTTTTACATCTGCTATCTTCACCAGTTTTCTTCTTCTCTACAAGAAAACCTTTATCAGTCACAAACTCTTCCCCTTTATTTCGGGCTTCTTTCATACACTGTCTCCAATTTCCCGAGCACCTTCTTTTCTTCTGGGGGCTATCAACCTCAGATTCTGACAGCGACATCACACTATCACCGTTCTTCTCTTACAACACACACTTGATACAAAGTTTATACTGTTACAAGAACGCTGATTCACTAACAACAATCACAATGTTAGAGCTATAGGTCTGAAATAGCACAACAATTTACCAATGTAAACATATAACAACAATATAAATCCAAAGATCCCTACTATATTTCCACATTCTAACGTCTAGAAGTGCGCTCTGCCAAAGAAAGTAGGAACTAACTGACTAATGAGAGCAAAAAGGAAAACATTCCTGGAATCTTTTCTTTTTGCATGTCACTCAAATTTTAACAGCCTGTTTTAACCCATTAGAAGTGGAGAAATTTTTTCTCTGTTTAGGTCAATAGATGGAGGAAGGGTTGGTGAACAAAATGGCTATCTCAGTTTAAAACGTCCAAAAAGTGGAATGTTTTCCTTCTGCATCTCACCAATTCAATACGCCTCTTGATTTAGGTAGCTGCCCGTATAAATCTACTGCGACAAGATCCAACTCGTTGGTAGGCAATAAGTTTTGCATCAGATTCTTACTAGTCGTCACCGATACTTTCGTGCGCTGGCACAGGTCACAACACGCCAAGCGTCGTGCTACTCGCTTCCGCATATTATTGAATATAACAACTTCTCGTAACTTTTGGTAAATTTTTCAACTCCATAATGACCGTAGCTTGAATGGGTATAATCAATTATTAAACCAACATACTGGTGCGGCCAGTACAATTTCCAATCTTCACTCGATTCTTCCATTCTACGAAATAAAATTCCGTCATACAAAGTATAGTATTTCTTCAATTTCTCGCAGTTTTTATTACCTAGATTTTGCTTTACCATCTTAAGACACTCGTCTTCATTTTGCCTTCTACGCATGTCTTTACAGAACTCCTTCACATTCCTTTCTTGCGGAACTCCTTTCATGTAAAGAATTTTAAATATCCTCTCTGAATTTGTTATCTCCTCAGTACTAACAAGTCTCGACAATGCATCGTCCACAGTGTTGTCGCTACCCTTGATGTATCGTATCTCATAATCATATTGCTGCATAAACAATGCCCATCTCGTAAGTCTTTCATGTAACAATTTACACTCTTGGAGAAATGTTACAGACTTATGGTTAGCATAAATGATAATGTGATGCCCCCATAAATAATATCTAAATTTTTGGAAGCCCCACACGATACTTAAGGCCTCTTTTTCAGTAATCCCATAGGACCTCTCATGTTTACTTAATAGACGACTTGCAAATGCAACCGACTTGCGCTCTTCTTGGCCATTAACATTTTCTATTTGGAACAGATGAATTCCAAGCCCGTATTCAGAGCTGTCAGACTCCATGCAAAACGGTAATTTCATATTTGGGTGGTAAAGGATTTTGCTATTTACTAATTCTTGCATTGAGCTTTTCAAAAGGCAATTTGACATTCTCTAGTCCATAACCCACACTGCATTCTTCTTTCGTAGGGCATTTAAGTGAGGATCGTTAAACGATTGGTCTTTCACAAATTTTCTATAAAATCCACACAGTCCGAAAAATGATTTGAGTTGTTTTTTGTTCTGAGATATCGGAAATTTTGCTATTGCTTGTATGTCATCTGAATCTGGCATTATTCCTTTTGCATTTATCGTATATCCAAAAATTTAATTTCTTAATTGACAACTTCGCATTTTTGCAATTTCAGGGTCATTCCTCCTATTCTTAATGCTACTAATACGTCTTCTAAGATTTTACAATGTTCTTCCCAACTTGACGCACTGATTAATATATCATCCACATAAATGGTTAACCTGCTCAATAATTCCTCTCCCAAACTTGGTCCAGGGCTCTAATGAACACGGAAACTGATATATTAATTCCAAATGGAACCACGCAATATTGGTAACATCTTCCTCCATACAAAAAAGCTGTATATTTTCTCGATTCTTTGGCTAGCGGAACTTGCCAATAGCCGGCCGTCAAATCTAAAATCGTCATATATGTTACGCCGTAGAATTTTTGCAACGTCTCTTCTAAATTTTCTGGCCTGTCAGTCTCTTTTTCAACAATACGATTCAGCGTTCTTGCATCTAAAACTAATCGAACAGATCCGTCCTTCTTTCCAACAACAATTAGTGGGTTATTATAAGAACTGTCACTCCTCTCAATTATTCCCCATTGTAGCATCCTATTTATTTCCCGCTCCACTGCATTTTTCTTGGCAAATGGTACTGGATACGGTTTCACAAAGAATGGAGTATGCGGTTTTATTTTAGCTTGTATTCAAAATCTTTAACTGTACCCGGACAATTCGAAAACCTGTCGGCGTTACGTTCTAATAATGTACGCAGCTGTTCTTTCTGTTCCCACGTAATCTCACATATTTCGCTCACTTTACTTCTTATAATATCTTTAGTATGCAAGGTCATCATTCCTTTCTCACACACTGCTGTCTCCAAATTCTTCTTCTCTTTGTTCTTCACACATCGGCTGCATTATTGGTATTTTCACGTTCCCCACTATACCTGCGGCGTTTACCATTTCTTTTCCAAATTTAATATTATACTCTTTTCCCTCCTTGTTTAATTGTATTCTTCCTTCACCACAATCAACAACCACTTGATACTTTTGTAGCAAGTCCATACCCAGTATACAATTCATGTTTAGGTCCGGAATTACTATGCATCGATGTTCTATCTGTACTCCGTTTATCTCCAATTCTATCCAAATTTGCTTCTTCAAACGTTTACTTAATTTTCCAGTGGCTCCCATGACTTGTAAATAATTTACTGGCATTTCTTCGACTCTTCGATCTTTGGTTATGCGCTCGTAGAAAACTTCCGAAATCGCCGTCAAATCACTCCCGGTATCTAAAAGCGCTTGACTTTGCATTCCAAATATTTTTAGACTTATCAAAGGTTGTCTTATTTCATTCTCTACAGCTTTTCCGATGTCTTCTTGTAACAAATCATTTACTATTTCCTGATGCGACCATTCTATTTCTTCCTGGTGGTTCATTTTAGATAGATAACTCTTTTTGAAATCATCCGAGCTCGCTTGGCACTGGCTGTCCTCAACTGTACAGATAATAAAGCTTTTTGTTCTTTACTTTGCTCTTCTCCGTCGGCGGTAGAATAACAAGCTACGTCGGTACGTGTTCGTAAAGGGACTATAATCGCATTTTGACAGCTACCTGGTGCTTCAACTGTTTTCGCTCTTACCCGTGATATACCTTTAATCTCCGATTCATCATATTTCCTTATAAAAAATTTCTGACTTCATTTTCTTCATTTTCATTTTCTTCTTCGCTGCTTTCAGATTCCCTTTCCTCTTCGTTATCACTGCTAGGAACAATTTCTCCGGTTTCGTTAATGCTAAACACTAGCTCATTATCTTCTTTCTCACAATTTCCTTCGTCGAACAAATCCATTGCAGATTTACATTGCGCCTCCGCACTATTTACTCCTCCTCCGGTATTCTTTTCATACTCTTCTTCATACTGTACATCGATGTTAGCCAAATCTATGACTTCGCGACAATTCCAACCACCCCCTTGCTTTATGTCACGACATCGCATTTCTCATTCTCTATCTCGTTGAAACATTTCCACCATTGTAGATATTCATCTTTGCTGTATAATTTGCAGTACTCGAATAAACGCTCTTCTTCATTCTCTTTTATTTCAACATTATTTGGTCCATAAGTTCCGATATTCGCTTCCGTGCGGACCTTCACAGTCGCGGTTTGGAGTTTTCCGCCTCTTCTTTTTTCTCATCCTGTACTTTTTCTGTTTTTCTCATATACATCATTTGTTTAGGCTGCTGTCTGTAATCATGGCGTTCACCTGATCCGTAGTTACTACTATAGTTCTGATTACAGTATTTATTATTATTATTGGCCACATTCTTGCTCGTACATTTGCCTCCCACTTCTTCCGTATATGTCACGTCCTCTCTGTGAACCGTTATCCCACCTATCGTTGTTTCGATAATCTTTCGTCTTATCCGCGCTCCGGTCGAACATTTTGTTTCGTTCTGTGTTGTTTTCACAAGCTTCTTGGTATCTATCTATCCTCTCTAGTATGTCTAAAAAATCTTCCATCTTGTCCCACTGAGTTGCAATTAATTTTTCCTGGACTTGTCTTGGCAACTTTTGTAATAGCACTTCCATTTGTTGAACTTCTCCGATAGGCTGATCTAGATGCCGTAATTCTGTCTGCATTTTCTCACAAAAATTTCTCATACTCCCATCTGTTCTGTGGTAACGCTTGCAGTTGTAAAACTCACTTTTTACTTTTCGTTGTCGTCTCTGAGACCAGTACTTATCTCGGAACATTTGGAGAAACTCATTAAAATTATGACAGCTCTCTAAAATTCACACCCCCAAGAAAAAGCTTCACTCTTCATTTTTCTGTGTACGTATTGCATTTTATCAACGTCTGACCATTCTATGGGCAAAGTTCTAGCATAAATTTTAACAAAATCAGCGGGATGAACATTTCCGACCGGCTCAAATATAGTTTCGGGTAACAATATTTGACAAGTATTTGATCCGCCGCTCACAATGAAATTAGGCTGTTTTCTGACCTAGATTTCCTTTTATATTGATCATATCTTCGCGTATTTGCGCGACCCCGTCCGACAATTCTTCAAATTGTTGCTCTATACATACTGTTCTACTAGAATGTTCAACGACCTGCCGTTCTACTCCTTGTATCTTCTTATCACATTGTTTCTGGCCTTCCAGAATCTTCCCCATCTCATTCTTAACATTTTCTTGATTTTTTTTTCACGTTTTCTAATTTTTCTTTAAATAACCTTTCGCTTTCTGCCACACTTCGAGCTACCATTGGAATTACGTTATGATGTATCTCTTCCACAATTTTTTGTCGCATATTATTTTCAATTTTCAACATTTTGCTTTCAATTGTTTCGAATTTTACGTTCATCTGCTCTGTTACATTTTCAATTCTTTCATGGACCTGTACTACCATCTGATTAAAGTTTCCAGTAATTCTTTCTTCCAAATTTTTCATGGCGGTTTCTTCTTTTCGGCTAGCATCTAATATGGCGGTTAGCAGCATATTAAAATTTGCAGACCCTTCCTGAGTGTTTTCAGACTGATTCGGTTCTGGTGAAATTATTCTTTCTACTGGGTTCTGCCACCCATTAAATACACTTGTTCCTTCAACTTGCACATTATCCTCACTACCGCTACTAATGTCATTAATTGCAAAATGACTGCCAAATTCATTGTCATCCCCATTAACAACCGGACTACTGCTCAATTCGGCTTGCACAAATTTATTCTTTTCGCGTATCCCCATACGATTTTCTTTTTTTTTTTTTTTTTTTTTTTTTTTTTTTTTGTCAGTCTTTTGACTGGTTTGATGCAATCCTCATCCTTTCCTATCCTTTGCTAACCTCTTCATTTCTACATACCCCTTACAGCCCACGTCATCAATTATCTGTTTCATATATTCTAATTTCTGTTTTCCTCTACAGTTCTTACCTTCGACTGTTCCCTCCACTAACAAGTTAACCAATCCCCCATGTCTCAAAATATGACCTACCAGCCTGTCTCATCTTTCTGTAAGCTTCTTCCATAAACTTCTTTTCTCACCCATCATTTCCAAAACTCGTTCATTTCTTACTTTGTCTGTCCACTTAATTTTCAGCATTCTTCTGTAACACCACATTTCAAATGCTTCAATTTTCTTTCTTTCCGGTATTCCTAAAGTCCACGTTTCGCTACCATAAAGAGCTGTGCTCCACACAAAGAGTTTCAAAAAGTTCTTTCTAATTCCTAGATCAATATTTGAAACAAAAAGGTTTCTCTTTTTTATGAAAGCTCTTTTTGCTAGTGCTATTCTGCTTTTGACATCATTCTTGCTTCGGCCATCGGTTGTAATTTTACTTCCCAAGTAACAGAACTCGCTTACTTCTCCTATTGCATTCGATCCTATTTTTATATTTAATCTAGTATTGGTATCATTTCTGCTAATTTCATCACTTTTGTCTTGCTTTGATTTATATTCAGTCCAAAATCTTCCTTCAGTATTTCGTTCATGCCATTCAGTAACTTCTCAATGTCCTCAGCCCTCTCTGCTAACAAGACAATGTCATCAGCAAAACGTAGCATACTGATTTTTTCTCCCTGAAAACTTATGCCACATGGAAATTTTTCTTTGACTATCTTCATTGCTGCCTCAACATACAAGTTGAATATTAACGGGGATAGACTACAACCTTGTCTCACACCCTTTTTAACTGATGCATGTCTCTCGTGATTCTCTACTTTTATTACTGCCACTTGATTCTTATATAGTTTATAGAGTATTCTTCTATCTCGATACTTTAGACCTGACTTCTTTAAAATTTTGAACATCTTGTCCCTCCTAACATTATCAAAAGCTTTTACTAAATCAACAAACGCCATAAAAGTATCTTTGTTTTTCTTGATCCGCCCTTCAAGTATTAATCTTAAAGACAGAATTGCTTCCCTTGTACCGCGATTTTTCCTAAACCCAAACTGATCTTCACCTACTATCTCTTCTACTACCCTTTCCATCCTTCTGTATATTATTCTGGTCAGTAATTTTGAAGCATGTGATGTTAGACTAATGGTGCGATAATTCTCACATTTGTCGGCTTGTGCTTTCTTTGGAAGTGTGAACATGATATTTTTATTAAAATCAGTTGGAATTTCTCCTGTTTCATAACTTTTGGACATGAGTTTGAATAATCTTTCGATTCCTTCCTCTCCTAGGGATTTAAGAAGTTCTGCAGGGATCTCATCAATTCCAACTGCCTTATTTGCTTTCAAGTCATTCAGAGCTTTATTAAATTCTGTCCTCAAAACAGGATCCCCTAAGTCATCAATGTCAACATCATCTTCCTTTTCCATTACACTATTGTTCAAGTCGTCCCCATCATAAAGTTTCTCAATGAATTCTTTCCATCGGTTAGCTCTATCTTCTGATTTTAAAAGAGGTTTCCCATCGGCAGCTTTAATGTTCATACCTCTTTTCTTCATTTCTCCAAAATTCTGTTTGATCTTTCTGTAGGCAACATCTACTTTACCTACGACTATTTCCTTTTCTACTTCTTCACACTTTTGTTGTGGCCATTTTTCTTTTGCTATTTTGCTTTTCCTATTTATTTGATTTCTAAATTGCCTGTACTGCTCTCTTCCTGCTTCATCCTGAGCATTTTTGTACCTTTTCCTCTGATCCATCAGCTCAAAAATTTCTTCTGTGATCCAAGGTTTTCGGGCAGATTGTTCCCTAAAACCTAATGTTTCTTTACCCGCTTTCATTATTTCGGTCTTTAATGCATTCCATTCGTCCTCGGTTGAGCTCCTTTCAGAGATACTTATTAGACCCAAGTCTACTATTAATGCAAATTTTTCTCTAGTGCTAGATTGTTTCAGTTTATTTACTTCCAGTCTGTTCTGCTTATACTGCTTCCTTATTCGCTTTAATTTCAGCCTGCACTCCATTATTATCAAATTATGGTCAGAGTCTATGTCTGCTCCTGGGTACGCTTTACAATCTAGAACTTGATTCCTGAATCTCTGTTTGACCATGATATAATCTAGCTGATATCTGCCTGTATCCCCAGGACGTTTCCACGTGTAAATTCTTCTTGCATGGTTCTTAAACAGTGTGTTCGCCACTACTAGCCTATATCTTTCACAAAATTCTAGCAACCTGCTTCCTCGTTCATTTCTTTCTCCTAGACCAAAACTTCCTACAGTATTCCCATCTTTTCCTTCTCCCACTATTGCATTCCAATCACCCATGACTATTAGATTTTCCTCCCCCTTCACATATTGAATTAATTCTTCAATTTCAGCGTATATTTTTTCTATTTCTTCGTCATCTTCCTGTGATGTTGGCATATACACTTGTACTAATGTGGTTGGGACGGGATTAGTTTCTAACCTCATCAAAATAATCCTGTCACTAAACTGTTCATAATAACTCACCCGTTTCCCTACTTTCTTGTTCATTACAAATCCTACACCAGTGACTCCATTGACAGCTTGTGTGCTAATTATCCTGTGTTCCCCAGACCAGAAATCCTGTGCGTCCTTCCATTTAATCTCACTAATCCCAACAACATCTAACTTAAGTTGTTCCATCTCCCTTTTTAAGTTTTCTTACCTACCTGCCCTATTCAGACTTCTAACATTCCACGCTCCGACTCGTAGAATGTTTCTATCCATTCTGATGACTCCTCCCTGAGCAGTCCCCACCCGGAGATCCGATTGGGGGACTATTTTACCTCCGGAATATTTTACCCAGGAAGAAGCCATCATGATATATCTAATTTGACGTATTAAGTATTGGCTTATTGTGGCTGTATTGTACACCGTTCACGTAGCAATTTTGTTCCAGAGACAAACTGTATAACAGTCTACCAGAGACAATACATGTCTTCAATATTAGAAATATAACTTTTTCGTAATTCAACAGACCTGTTACGATTCAAGTAAATGCTGATTATACTTGATTCACGTATTCTTTTTATTTTGAAGTACTGCGGTCCAGAAAAATGAATCGCAGAAGTAAAAAAAAAAAAAAAAAAAAAAAAAAAGGGAAATCCTAAATTTTGTCAGGTCTCTTTATGAAAGCAGTGACCGTCTGAATGTGTATAATTATCGGTGGTCTACATTTTCACATTTCTGAAGTTTTTTACTGAGTTGCTTCTTCCCATGGTAGATATTAGTCGTTAGCTACTTCTGCAGATGTTAATCAGCAACATTAGCTTTAAAAATTTGGAAACACCATGCAAATTGATGCTGTAGTTTTTGCGTTATTAGAGATCAAGCCTCACTATAAACGCAGCTTGCTTACAGATTTATAATAGTATAGATTCCAGTTAATAAGAATAATTCCGTCAGACAACAATTCACAACTCCAAGGTCACCAATCAACAATGAGCCAACGCCGCTTTCAACAAAGCCGCTAAGCAACCCACAACAAAGACAAACAATTCAGCATCCAAATCACCACCAAATTTAGTAATTTCTCGTATCAGCTGAAATTTACAGTTCACAGAAACAAAATAGTATTTAAATTCTGCTCTCCTCCGGCCTGAAAGAAAATCAAACATATAGATATATTACAGATTTTTTTTATTAATTCTAATTACGAAATGTCCACCCCCCCCCGTTTTTTTCAATTTCTTTATTATTGCTTGCTTCTCATCGGAAATCCACAGACGCTAACTACTCTAAACAAACTACTGCAATTTAAAACAAACTTTAGACTTTAAATCATAACTTTTTCTTTTACAATTGTTAATAGCAATTCTTTTCTTTAGATATTCTTTAACCAAACGACAATTACTTTTCTTGTTCCAATGTTCTTTCAAACAAACAACTTTTAGAATTAAATTAAATTTAACATTTTAATGTTCAAAATTTTATAACTGCTCTTCTTTCTGCAATGTGATTGTCGATTGCTGCTGTTACCCCGTGAATTAAATTTGGAATTTTGTACTTCCCAAACTGCGAAACTGCTGTCGTCTGAAGTTCCTCACCACTGTTGACTGCAGCGACGTTGCAGGAATCAGAAGATTTCCAGGTGTCCCGGATGCTATGTTAATTAGCAATTAACATCCGTAATTGGTACCATCCTACCACTGAATCGTCCTCTGCAGGGTAGCCAAATGTAATACTAATCTATAATAATTTGTATTACTCTTCATAAGTTAGCCAATTATAATAATCCGTTCTTAACTCATTAATCATTCTACCTAAGTGTTTCGTAATTGAAGTCCACAGGTTTTTAGACGGTTTGGCCCTTAAATACCGCCATTCAACCCACGTACGCGGACAGAGGAGCTACTTAGTTCCATTAAAAGGTTCTTATTATCCAAATAAGACGTCTTCGCTTCATACAATCAATAATTTTGCTATTTTATTGATTAAAGCCCGATTACTGCTCTTAACAACTTTATTTTTTACACGAGGCACAAAACTACAATAGAAAATTTACTCGTTCTGTATATTAAGAAACAATCACTGATTCATCTGGCATAATACAAAATATCAGATCGCCGCCACAACTTTGGCGCACGACCTCTCACTCCCGCTCACGGCCAGAGACACACTTCACACCTCAACACACACTCAAAACCATAGATGTTAACATCACTTATACTACCGTTTTTTACATGCTTAATATCGTCTGTGATTTCCGTGAGCACAAATACAATTGCTTACAATGCACATTCATACATTTATTTTAATAATATAATATATATATCTAAATATATATATTCGTGGCTAGTGGATATGCTATACCTGCCCCCACTACGAGGCAAATTAAATTTAATGCATGGCATGTATTTCACTTTGCCGAAAAGTCATTACTATCTGTCCATATTAAATTATCAGTTAAAATATTGTTAGCGTTATTTTCTGACACATTGATTGAACAACCTTTTCACACAACACCAAATGTTATTATGTACACCAATTGAATGATTCACTATTAATATTACTTTTTTTTACATTTCACATTTTACACCTTCTTCTTTTCCATGAACTATACATGGTCCGTTACAATTGAAGCTACCAACAGCTGACTGAGGTCAATAACCAACTCTTTGCGGTGAACACACATCCTATTGTCAGATTTACGCGAAGCGGGTAGTCTACCTGGCGCTCGGTTAGTAGCGTAACCGCACAGCTGATTTTCTTTTAGCGTCAAAGTTGCTTGTGTCACTAAATCACTTACACAACAAGCACATTTTATGGTCCATATATTCTAATATTTACTTTAAAGTCTTCATTGTTCTTTGTACACTCTTGGCAGGTTGAAATCTTACTTACATCTATTCAGATCACTTATATTTTAATGTTACCTTTCTTCCCGTGATAGTTTTTTATTATCGAGACAACAACCAGGGCTACCAATCCCTGA